>CAJNOJ010000101.1:76205-352882 GCA_905250025.1 Adineta ricciae
ACTTTATTATCCAAATCAGCTTTCCATTTGGTAACAGCTTCGAACGTTGATCCTCGTGTGACATCAAAGACGATAAAACAACCTACAGCTTCTTTGTAATAAACTCGAGTCATGTTTCCGAATCGTTCTTGACCGGCGATATCCTGAAAAAAACAACAAAATTCAATTCGACAAATTGCATGACAATTATGACGCACCCAAAGTTGAAGACGAATGACAGTGTCCTCATCATATTTCACAATTTTCAATGCGAAATCAACACCGATCTAAGAAATGACAATAGGAGAAAGAACAGATTCCAATGGTAATTTTACCGTTGCGCGATAATGCTCAGAGAAAAAATTATGAACATAACGTTTGACCAGAGCTGTTTTCCCTGTGGCCAATTCTCCAATAACGAGAACTTTGAACAAATATTCGCGTTTTTGTTCACCGGTTGCTGGTGGAGCTGATGGAGTCGTGGTCTTTAATTGATAAACATAAAATCGATATTTCGTTCTCTAACAAATTCATCTACTCACCATTATTTTTTACACGAAGAAAAAAGATGATACGTGTGAGCACTTGATTCACTTAAGATATGATATGAAGCAAAAAAGAAGATAGATAACAGTTCGTGCTTACCATTCATTTTTTTTTCTTTGTATATACTACATGAATCATGAGAAGAGATATCCATTCCTCTTTGTAAAACTTGAAGAAAAAAAGGAAAATAAGTTTTTTGCGTCATTATATTTATCAAATAATTCTTCTCACCTGTTTAGTGTTCTTTAGAAACACAATGGCAAAGGAGAGGTTATTTTATAATCTATCAGATTACATATACATAAAAGTCCTACTGACCTAAATTATGAAACTTCAGGATTGAAGCAAAAATTGTTTCTTTGTCTCTTCGAACATAAACATCGTCCAGGCTCTTTTCCTATCGACGTCTGTTTTTCACTTCATAGTTCATTTCTTAACCATAAAAAGAGATTATGAAGAAATAGTCATATAAACCGACTATTCCATCCGTATCCTTCCTAATTCTTTTATTTTGTTAACTTCTTCGACAATGCACACAAATGTTCTCGATTATCTCAATCGAAGTAATCTGTTCGGATCTTTCTTTTCTAGAGACTCAAATTTTCAATCGTTCAAAGTCAAGTATGAGATGAATTTGTCCTTCGGACGAATTTGATCCAACTTTTCCGTTCACTTCAAACCACCGATTGATATGACCTAATTCATACAATTGATGCAAATCGATTGTTACAGATCCGATTTTTTCATCTTTGATTTGATCTTCATCATAGATATGAACATGAAGAGTATCTTGTCCAGTGAGATGGTTACTAAATATTTCAATTGAAAAGATTCGAAACGAAAATGTCACTTACAAAACAAACGTTTCATTCCATTGCGGAAAGTTTGAATTTTGTTTTGTTTTCGTTCGTTTTTTCAATTGTTTATTATCCAAATATACCTCCACAAATGGATCATTCTCAGAAAACGTGTCTTTTTTTGTTAGATTCTTTGCTTCAACGATGGTTATTTGTAATTGTGCCATTTGTTGTTATTCTCAAACAAGATTACATCCAAAATAACGTTTTCCTCATCGAAAGCAAAGTCTCTTATCGCTTTTTTCTTCATTAAGAACGAAGAAATGTGTTTTCTTCGTCTACAAACGGTTTTTAATTGATTATTTATGTAAATTGCATGTTATAAAATTCGTCTCCAATGAGATTTATATTCAATGTGGAATAGCGTATGTGACATGAAAAGAAAAACAACGATCAAAGTGTGTATTTCTTTTCGATGACGATTAACTAATCATGAATGAGCCCTTTCAAGGAAACCAAATACGATTTCTGTTTCTATACTACACCATTCATTAAAAGAAATAGTAAAAAAGAAAACAGACACAGCATTTGTGAAGATTACACAACACAATCGTATGACTTTTAATGTGAATATATTTCAAAAATGGTCGACGAACTAGAGTGACGAAAGTAAGATTGAAGTACTGGTGAACAAAGAGACCTGTCAGGTTTTAAACACAGATAAGAAATTTATGCATAGATATGCCATATGAGAATTGTCGATCGTTTACGCTTTCTACGTATCAACGACGTGGAAAAAGAATTACGCACAATCGAATAGTATATATCCAGGCTTCATCATTTAACAAGACAAGTAATTTCTTTTTCTCTTATTCGGCCACTTGTTCATTTTCCATTCGTTATAATACGATCTGTTTCACGGGTGATAGACGGTGCCTATCGTATCTATTATATCAAGGTACAGGAGGTTCAAGGACACTGCTTAGGAATTTATAATGAGTGTCACATCGGTTTGGTTGTTCATGAATTATCCATGAAATATTACCGAGAGACTTTGAATAAAAAGGTTGCATGTGTATCAGATATGGATAAAATGGTTTGTACTTCATTAGAAAGTCGCCAATCTTTTTTTATTTGAGATTGAAACAAGCTATTTGTATTTTATTTACAATGACTTCGTCGTCTGTACATTATGTAAGTGGAATTCTTCGTTCGATATTTATTGAATATGTTTTGAGTCGTTTGCTGCCACCTTTCACAGTTGACAATAAAGTTGTCGTTTTATTTAAAGAAATATATAGTCCGAAAGAGCTACTCGCAGTCTAAGCGTGCTACTTTGTATAAATTTTCTCTTCGATCGGATGTTTGTCGTATTTTAAAAATTGCTCGCTTCAATATTCCCTGTCCAAGTGTCTACGAGGATTTCGCGAAAGCAAACCCTACCCATTCAACTGAATAAGGCGACTGATGAGATTCATTTTGGCTCTATTACTCTATGTTGTATGCGTCCGTGTGCAAAGTTTCAAGCGTTTATTCCATTATGTCTGAAAGTTTGAGTTGCTCAAATCAATCTTCCACCTCACTGGGTACAAATGAGAACCATTCTTTTTCGATCGGCTCGTCGAATTTTCCTTCATCGAGATGATGTATGTTTTGACACAAAAGCTAATCGCAATTAAAGTGTACGATTTCATTTTGATACAATGAATTGATTGACAATTGCGCATTTGATTGATCTCTAATAGCTTCGATGAAATGGCATGACTAACGCACGTTTTCGCCATTATTGTCGACGAAATGTAACCCCATCGAGCAGCATAATTCGGATAGGTTACATATATGCCCTTTTTGCTGTTTCAATTATGAGTAAAAACAGAAAGAAACAAATTGCAGAAGAGGTCATAGACAATGATCGACAATCTCTATCTACAACTTCGCTGAAAAATATTGCAATGGCTTATTTTGATGACTAAAACCAAATTCATGTGTCTAACGAACGTCTCCTCTTTTCAGTTATCTGATACAAAATACCAATGGGCAACAACCGTGCTTGAAGGTTTGACCAAACAGCAAAATAATGGTAACATGGAAAAGTCAATTGTATTTTCAAGCGCATGCGAAATTATCAAACGTCTTTTGGATGCATATGATCATTCTGATCCGGTAAGAATAGGTTTTATTTAATATAGCAATATGTTTTTCCTTGTAGGCTAATCAATCAACCCAGGTCAACAAATCCGATGCTGGATCCGACCATCTGACAAAATCCGATCGGATTCCTGGAAACGGAATTGCATTGGATTCCGACTAGAAAAATCCCGTCGGTTGTTGCAAATTTTATGAGCGATCTTTCTAGCTATATTCTATGATGACCCTTAGAAAATCCAGGAAATCCATGTTTCGGATCCGAGACCGTCGGAATCCAATGCGATTCCGTCACCAGGATTTCATCGGATCCGTCGAATTCCTGTAGGATCTGATAAAATTCTGTATTGGATCCGATCGGATCCGAGTATGGGATTGTTCGACCTGGGAACTAAAGTTATATTACATCTAAATGAAAAGAAACAAGAACCCAGGTCAATCATTCCGGCGACTGGATCCATTGAAATCTGAATCGGTTCCGGTACAGCTCTTCTGGATTCCGGCACAGTTTTCGCCGATTCCAGCAAGTTCCGGCAGATTCCTTGCCGCCGGATTCCGGTCGGAATCGACCGTGCTATAATAACCTGGGATTATAACAATTCGCAAGATTTCATCTTGCAAATGAAAATGGTTAGCATAGATTTATTTCTCACACGTTCATTCTATATAAGCATGTCTATTTCAGAATATTATATTGAAGAGAAGTCTTGATGATTCGTCGCTCCTGAAAAATTCTTGTGCGTCGTTATAAACCAACAGCAACTATAGCCCAATATAGTCTTGACGATCAATGATCGACTTTGTCTTCTGTTTATTCTATTATCTAAATCTTTGACTATGGTAAAAATGATGTTGGGCTTTTTTCTCTTACTGACACGATTGTACTCACTCGTTCTTATCCTTTCTTCGAACTACTTGTGTAGGATTTTTTATGTTCATCAAGGAGTCCACGTTATTGGATGTATTTCCTTTCATGCATGTCATGTCTTAACTTTTTCAAAAGATATTCATTGGTGAATCCTTCAACAAAGGTACATCATTCAACGTCAGTGCATCGGCGTTTTTACTGTCAAATGGAGAATATTCTAAATGAGGAACACTAATGCGTATTGTTTATTAATTGAAAATAACGTCGGTAACACAACAACTTTACTTCATCGATGGAAAAAAGATTAACGTAGTTTCTCAGAATTGTTTAGCAGTATTTGCAGTAAACTAAAGTCAAGATGTTGAAATGTTAAGAATGAAATATGTGTTTCTTTCGCCGACAAACCGTTTTAAATTGATTATTTATGTAAATTGCGTGTTACGCGATTCGTCTCCAATGAGATTTATATTCAATGTGAAAACGAGTATGTGACATGAAAAGTCAAACAACGACCAAAGTGTTTCTTTCTTTTTAATACCGATTAACTAATCATGAGTGAGTCCTTTCAAAAGAACTAAACACGTCAAGAAAGACAAATCAACACGCTTTTGTGTTCCAGAAAGGATGAGCTGCCAGGTTCGTGTTCGAATATTAATGCAGTCGTAACTCTGTCCGCTAAGACTCGTTCTTAAGATCTTCAGTCATCCGCTCTCCTCAGGCAAATCAGTGCAATATCATGAGCGAAGATAAAAATCTGAATGTGCATCGCTTATAAATAGACTGGCAATGTGACACGAAAGGTAACGGGTAAGAAAGGTTTCATAAGGGGAAGAAAAGCATCGAAGCACGACTATTTTTCATGTTGAAAAGACAGATTTGACAAATGTCTCCATCGACTTCATTCTCATTGAATAATATCCACACCTTCGATGATCAATTAAATATAATTGAAGACGAAGAAGAAAATCAACATTTAACAAAGAAATTTAATTGTTGGTGTTAAAAAGAAATCATTTCGTTTTCTTATTCATTCTTAGTCGCATTTATCTTCAGTATAATCTTCCCAACATACGCATTTCTCTTGTCTTGATCGAAATAACGGACGTGATAAACATTCGTGCGAAGAACTCGCATGGTACGTGGCGATTGTCAGTAATGTTCTTACAAGAATTATCCTTCTAATTCTCTGTCGTTTTGGTGAATTCATTTGAAAACATACACCAGGCGTTGTTCTCCTATCCTCCATCTCTGCTCTGGGTTTGACTTTTTTAGCTTTGAATGAGTATTTACAAGTCGCTGCATCACCGATGGTTTCGTTTCTTCCATTTACGATTGTTATGCTTGGTTATTTTGGCGATGGTAAAGGTTTCTTTGAAAGGCACAGTTGATTTGAAATCAATTTCTTTTAGTCAAATTTCGTTCGATTCCGATCGTATTTATCGCACTTGTAGTCGGAACAATATTTGCATGGGCGACGTCGTTGAGTCACGCGTCGAATGTACGAACAGCAGCATCAATCGTTAAACCGTCTCCACTTGTATTTACAATAAAGGAAATCTTTGTGAATTTGAACGAAATAACTCCGTATCTATCGACAACCATTCCAACGGCAATTTCAATTGCTATTGGAACTATTCAATGTGTGGAATCGGCAAGACGAGCAGGAGACTTCTATCCAACAAGAGGAGCGATGTTTGCAGATGGAATTGGAACTTGAATTGCGAGTCTGTTTGGGTCGATTCTCGGAATGACAAGTAGAACTATTTGAGTGGTTTTTCTAGAAGATTTAATGATTTATTTAGCATTTAAACAAATAGGTGCGAAACAAGGATATTCACTTGTCAATGGCCTTGCGTTCATCCCTTCATGTTTTTTTGGTATCAATGCTCTTCTTCTTTCAATCGTCGCAATTGTTTCCGTCAATCCGATTATTGTAAAACTCACTCTGATCATTTCATCAATTATTTTTCGATTATTTTAGATTTTTATCGGTCTTGTCATTTGTTCGGATACTCTTTCGATTACACCTTCTCGACATTATCCTGACTGTCTCTTTGGTCTCATGTCAGTTGTTGCCGATTGCGCGAAAGGAACCATTGTTAGTGCTGTGACCAATGCTTATTCGAAATTTCTTCCTAATAACGCAAATCTCGATGGAAATATCAGTTCATTGATAACGAGTTTTTCATGTCGCGGTTTCTCGAATTTCTCGGGTGGTAGTCTTCTCCAATGTATATTATCGATCGGAAATTTGTCCGTGCAATGACATGGTCTTTAATCGCAGCGATATTTTCTCTTTTTGGTTTGATTGACGCGTCAACAGTTGGATTATTAATTCATGAAAATGACGATGGATGGAAATTTACTGTCGCATACAGTATGATGGCGGTCTTCTTTCTTTGCTTAGAATTGGGTCAACGACATAAATGGATAAAACAAGCGAATCAATCTCCTGATGAAGAGCCGTCAAACAAAAACACTAATGAAAGTGATCTTTAAACGAAAAACAACCAAACTTGTTACAGAAAAAGCTTTTTTTCCTTCTTTTTTTCTCCAGACAACTCCAAAGGCTTCTGGGTGCTATATGATTGATTTTTACTTGTTAAAAGAACTTTTTCTCCCACGGCATTGTTGACACATCGTTTCTTTTTTATTCACATTCTTGCATAAAAAAAAAAGAGAAACTAATCACCTTCCCCTTTTCTTACTTCACATTTCATTTTTAATGATAAAAACAAGTCAAGACATGACGGAATATTATTCCAAACCAAATCAGGCATTCTATGGACTTCAGGAGACATCACGAGATCATCCATATGTGATTACAAATCGTTCACAACACGGACAATACAATGTCACAGAAAGAGATTATGGAAATAAGAAAGTCTCCTACTTCATTCCATCTGAATATGAGAATCGTTACGATCCATCATATTTAGACGATGTACCAGCTTATGATCGATATAACACGCCAATCTTAGTGCGAAGAAGATATTATCGATCAGCTAACGATGCTTATCCTTACTACGAAGAAGAACTACCAATGATATCATCTCGACGATATGCTGATCCACCACCTCCTCAACCACCAAAACAACCCCGAGTGATCAAACGAGTTTATTTTCAACCATCACCCACCCCGCCACCAGTCGAATATGTATACGAAGATGAGCATAAGCCAAATAATGCAGAATATATTCCCGTGAAATCAAAAGTATGAGCATATAATTATTTGATTGATTTCCCTTCTTTCTTTTTACTTTTAGCCTATTGAAGAACATCAACCAGCTCCTCGAGAAAATCCTTCACCGCCGCCTTTAAAAGCATATCGTCACGACGAATTCCCTTCTCCACGTTATCAGAAACCAAGTCCTCGACCAACAATTAACAATCGTAGATCTCTGCCTCCAATCGCAAACAAATCGAAATATCTAAGTTTGCAAGAAGTTTTAGCTCAAAATCGTGCCCGACGAGGTTCTCGCATACCGGCTCCTCGTCGTGAAGTGTACGAAGACCAAATCTATGATCTTCCGACATACCGTAGAAATTATGTTAAAAATGGTTTTATTGTACATAAATAAATACAAAGCAGAGTCGAACTTTTCCTCAATTCTAAACAAGAATTGAAAAGTAACAAACATACACATCGACTGTTATTAACTCTAGAAGTCAAATGCAATCTACAGAGAAGAATGTGAATATTGAAATACAAAATGACCTATTTCTCGAAATCTTAGAGTTGCAATGAAAGAATTCATTTCACTCAATGATACTCTTCGACAAATTCATTCGTCCCGATTGGCAACTTATTCAATCGTCATTGAGAGCACAAATTTGGTTTCAACATATTGTAAATAAGTCAATGAGAATACAATGAATAATTATTGAATACGAATGACTTGTATGAGACAAATCTTGCGGGTGAAATCACTTTCGGTGTTGAGAGGCACAACATGGCGATTGTGTTGAAAAATGTCTGACATGGCAGAAACGAATGAGAAAAATGTTTTTTTATCATTCAACGGACGGCAATTTCGAACATTTTCTTTTCTTCTCCTCTCATATTTGTCTATAAATAACAGTTATGAGATGTCAACATTCATTACTGACCTATTGTGATCGAACAAGAAATATCCGCACAAAGAAAAGATGGTAGGTGAAATTTGTCGACGTTAAATCGCGTAATTATATCCATTTTTATATCAAACAGGTTGGCATTGTATGTAAAACGTGTACGGTCGTTGTGATAATTGCACTTTGTTCATGTTTAACCTTACTTTACAAAATATCGGATCCCGTACCATCATGTGTTTGTCGAAATCATTTGAATCAACCGGTCGATTGGTTTATTGTTTATAAATTACCACGTCTTTCACGTTCAATTGATCCATTTGTACGAAATGGAACTGGTTACATCTATTTAGATAGTTCATCTTCGTTAGATAAATGGCAGTTTTCCTCGCAAGGTATCGATTCGCCTTCATCGTTGACTGGTCTGACATTAGATCCATTGTACAAATATCCAAATCAATATTCATACATGTTTTATAACGATCAGCCACCAAATAAACCTGTTTCGATGATCTATGGCCATTCGAAAGGAGTTCTTGCGTTTGAAGATTCAACTCAAACAGGATTTTGGTTGGTTCATAGTGTTCCACGTTTTCCTCAAATTATCACGCAAGGTTACGGATATCCAGATTCAGGTAAAAACGACGTTTTTCATCGATATGAACATAATCTATTGGTTTTCTCCTTAGGTCGCATATATGGTCAAACGATGTTATGCATAACACTGAATTCATCATCAGGTCTATCGGTTAATTCGATTGATTTACTATCGACTCATTTCCTGTATACAAGACCAATGGTTTTTGATTCAAGTTTAACTTCGTCTGCTAGCAATCGTTATAGTATACTTTCTAAGAGTATTATTACAAACAAAGGTCACATTACTCAACCACCTTACACACGGTTCTATCCGTTGAATAGTTCATCGCTTGAAATTCATACATTTTCCAAATACGGCTCAGCTAACATCGATATGTTAAGTGAATTAATCGTTCCCACTTTGTCTACTTCAATGTTAAGTGAAACATGGTCGAATGGTCGTCAGAAAAATTTACCTTCGAATTGTACAGGTCAATATCACACTGAAAATATTGAAAAACTTGCATTTAATTTCACCGTTCATCATGATCACTCCAAATGGCTTGTTAGTAGTAGTGCTATCGATGAGCCATGGACATGTATTGGTGATATGAATCGACAAGCGGAACAGAAAGTGCGACATGGAGGATTTGCTTGTGTGAAGAACAAACAAATACAAGAACGATTTCGACAACTTGTTTTGGTCATTGAACCATGTCCGAAAGAGAAAAAATGATTTTCTTTGGATATATTTGTACATAGAATAAAGCTTGTTGATTTTCTGGACATTGATGTATTTAACTGCGAAAAATCTCATCCTGGGTTATTTTTTAAAAGTGATTAAAACGTAACCATGCAGTAGAAGGATAATCCGATCTTTTTTATCGACTAGAAAGAGAATGTTTTTTCACATTCGATTGAGTTTAACATAAGATTATCACGAACCGCACATAATTAACTACTGTGATTGAAGTGAAAGATTTCGGCTTTTGAAATAGATTGCTGATTTCTTTTTCTAGAGTACACCATTCATTGGAAGAAGTTGTAGAATTGGAAAATAGAAACAGTATTCGTGAATATCACACGACACAATCTGATGGCTTTTAATACGAACACATTGGAAGTGGGATTGAAATATTGACGAAAGTATGGATCTATTAGATCCGAACATACAGATAAGAAATTTATGCATATACATGTCATATGAGAAATTTCGTTTTTACGTATTGATAGTGTGGAAAAAGAATTACACACAATCCAGTAATATATATCAGTGCATTATCACAAAAATACAAATCATTTCTTTATTCAGTTGCTTGTTCATTTTATACTCGTTCTAATAGCCTCTAGAACATCTATCCTTTATGAAACTTCATATGATTTGTTTCACATCAGACACGTATTGCTTAGGAATGTGAAAAATGTATATCACATTTGGATTAGGTAGTAGTTGTCCTTCATTAGAAAGTCATCAAACGTTTTGTTTTATTTGTTTTTATTTCAGATTGAAACGCACTCTCTTGATTCTATACGATGACTTCATCACCTGTGTATTATGGAAGTAAATGTTTTTGTTTAATATGTATTGTATGTGTATTTAAGTCGTTCCCTTCCACCTTTTATAACGGATAACAATGCTGTCAGTCTATTAAACGAAAGCTATAGTTGGAACCCATCTATTCTACTGCAATTGAGTTGCAACGTAGTTGTTAAAGAATAAGCGACATGAGTCAGGGTTCAGTAAGAAAAAGTTTTTATTGATTATAGCAACGTGATTCTCCTTCGTAGGTGAATTCAACAGATAAAGTTGACTTAGATCTCAGTAAAAACAAGAAAGATTACAAAACATCTCATGATTTTATTATGTAGATGAATACGGTTCGAATAGATTTACTTCTCGTACCTTTATTCTATGATCCAAATCCTTAAGTATGACGAAAATAGTCTTACATCTTTCTCTTTATTGGCAAGGTTGTATTCACTCCTTCTCTGGTTGTTGTCAAACTTGAACCGTGGATTCTTTCTTCCAACTTATTATGGAGATTTTTCATGTTAATCAAAGAGTCCATATCATTGCATGTATTTTCTTTCAGCAATGGTATATATTTTGATACTCAATCATCAGTAGTTTCATTGCCAAATGGAAAATGTTCGAAATGAGCAACACCTGCAATGATTGTTGTTTATTGATTTCCCACAAGAAAAATATCGTTGGTAGGAAACTTATTTTACTTTACCTATCAACGAAAGATGAACGTAGTCTCTCAGAATCATTCAATGCTATTCGCAGGAAAGCACAATCAAGGTGATGAAGTATCAAACAACACGTCATTGAATCACCTTATGCATGATCTCTGTTGTTGACTCCGTCGCCATTTGAAGTTCATACATTTTCAGAATATGGTTCAGTCGATTTTAATGCGGTAATAAGATAGATGAATTTACTTCAAAGTCGTACTGAACAGTGACATAGAGAAGATATAAAAAAAGCTTTCATTTCATTCTACGGTTCATTATGATTGTTCAGTGAATGAAAAAGTAAAATACGAATGACGATTACTTGGTTGAAGAACAAGCAAGTGCAAAATTCTTCGATAAATGCTCTTAGATATCGAACCGCGTTCGAAGGAAAGTACGATTCGCATGTTTTCATAGAGAACATACGTTATAGTCTGTGACTAAACGAAAATTTCAAGTTTATTTCATGAGATTCTTAGTTAGATTTAATAATTCTTACAAAAAAGATACGTGATTTTAAAAAATGCTTATGAAAAATGATTAGGTTTGCGATGATGGATATTGTCCATACGCTCCTGGTGGTGGTGGTGGCGGAAAATGGTGATGTCCATGTTTTCGTCGATCGGCTTCAAATTTTTCATGTTTACTTCGTTGAACTTTTTGGATGAGTAGCCAAGCCTGATCAGCATTCACTTTACTCGAGCCGTGCGTTGTTGCGAAATCTTTTTCAAAGTCTTTTTTAAGATCTGATAAAATTTGCTTGCGTTTTTCTTCGAAATCTGGTGGAGGTCCACCATGATGTGGTGGTGGCGGTCCACCAAAATGGGGAGGTGGGGGTCCACCGAAATGATGTGGTGGTGGTCCGCCGTGATGGTGGGGTGGTGGAGGATGTCGTTGTCTCATCTTTGCATGCCATTGATCCTCAACTGTTTGGAACAATTCCCATGTCTGAACGGCTGAAATTAACGCATCACCATATCGTTTGCGATACTCGTTGAGAAAATCTTGTTTGAATTCAGCGTCGAATTGACGGCGTTCTTCTTCTGTTGGAGGGCCAGGTGGACGACTAGCCCATGCTTGTTGTTGCGGTTGTGTTGTCGATGCCATGTGTAATGAATGACTCGAGCCGTGTCCTTTCGTTGTTGTACACAGTAGGGTGAGGATGCATGAGTGAGTATCAGTATTTATATGACAAAGACGCCACGCAGAATGAATAAGGACATAAAGGTTCACGAAAGAAAAAGTACATATTTCTTTATTGCTACCATGTGTTCGAATGAATCATCAAATGTTTTTTTAACGTCCTGAAAAAGAAAATACACACACGTGAGCCAGAGTTTTTTTACGAAATGTACTTTTTGAATGAATTCTGCGTTCACTAATCAGTTTTTCCATTATTCTCATCATTTCTGTTGAATAAAACTTACATTAAGAATGACATAACGATATGATTGCCACCCAAATGATTTAGTAATTATAATTCTCCTGCTTTAATAGGTTTCACGCTTACCAAAAGGTAACATGTGACTTCGTATATTTCTCATTGCACTACGAATCCTCAAGTATCTGCAACGCTTCAATTCTTTATATTCATTTATTACAAACAACACACATATGACTGTAATTTGAAAAACCCTCATGATTTACATTTCATTTCTATTCTTCTGTTGGAAAACAGCGACAACGTTTACTGGAAACTTCAATCGCCTTCGAATGACGAGTTGCTTAATGAAAAGGCGAACTGGTCTGTTTGTAAAGATCAGTAGGAGTGTGTCGTGTAACATTGCAGCCGATGGCAAAATACGAAGAATGATGGCTAAGAATCGAGGAATATCCACACTCGCGCCAAATATTTGCATGAGAAATACAGGTGTCCAGCCGACGAGAAAAACGACGAATGTGATGATCATGACTTTCAACAGATAGATATCACGAGCATGAGCTAGTGGAGCTCGAGTACCTTGTGCACGTAGTTGTCGAGTCGATTGACGAACATGTCGAAGAATTCTGCCGTTGCATACGGTAACAATGACGATGGGAGCGATGAGAGTCGTCACAAGAGTGTAGTGTGATACAAATTCTGCTGAAGCCGACTGCAAACAAGTATAACTATCAAAAAATAAGTTAATTGACGATAGAAGAAAAGCGAGAAGCCAGCCTATAGTAATAAAAATAAATAAACAAGTATTTGAACGAGAAAACGATTTCTTTGCATAGACAATAGCCAGCATTCGACTGATAGCAGCTACACAGTGTGAATACATGAGTTGGTTTACAGCTGAAAGTAGGAAAAATGCTCGAACACGACAGTTGATTGAACTGAATAGATCATTTCGATTGCCGTGCATAACCAATATATTGATACAAAGTAAAATAGTAGATATGCATATATTAACTGTGAACCAGTTAAGTTTATTATGTCGGAAGACTGGTCGACTGAAGATGAGAATCGTGTATACGAGAGCAAGAAGGATTGTTAAAGACAAGATCGGAATTTCAATCACATCAGCTACTGAATCTTGTCCAAATACCGAGAAGTGTGTTTGATTTCGAAGTAAAAATGTATCATAACTGTTGCCTGAATAATTGTTCATTTTACTTAACGATGAATTATTTGAAATGAAATGTGACAAAAGAAAGTTTTTAATATTCTCGGAGTTTTTCTTTCTTGTTTTTTATTGTTGCAGAAACTCATGTACGTGGGAGAAAATCAGGTCTGAGATATCTAAAGTGCATTCTTATTCACGTTTACAAATATTTAATGAGTGCCTTTAAATAAATGTAATTAACATTCCTCTATAAATATACATTCAGTCTTAAAGATGTACCGATCTCTACGATTAAAGTGCTTATCAGTATCCAATTGGATGACATCGCAAAAATGAATTAAATATTAACCATAGTGCCATGACACTCATTTTCTCAATTGTTCTCTAAGCACCATTTTTGTTTTGCATTTAATTTATAATGGGTTTTTGCAATCTCTGCACAAAGAAGGACCGTTTTTTATCTTTGTTGATTACAGCTGACAGATATATTCATATTTATATATGCGAACGCGGATTCGATGTGTGCACGATTGAAACTATGTCTCCCTCAACTATCGCTTTTGTACTAAGATTTTGAAGTTTTCATTCTTATTCGAACTGGAATTGAACATCCGCTCTTTTATGTTCACTAGCAGGTCACATGTGACTTCGTATAGTTCTCATTACACGACAAATCCTTAAGTATCTGGAACACTTTAGACTTTAACGTTTTTTATTATAAATAACACTCACATGGCTGTAATTTGAAAAACCCTCATGATTTACATTTCATTTCTATTCTTCTGTTGGAAAACAGCGACAACGTTTACTGGAATCTTTAATTGCCTTCGAATGACGAGTTGCTTAATGAAAAGACGAACTGGTCTGTTTGTAAAGATCAGTAGGAGTGTGTCGTGTAACATTGCAGCCGACGGCAAAACATGAAGAATGATGACTAAGAATCGAGGAATATCCACACTCACGCCAAATATTTGCATGAGAAATACAGGTGTCCAGCCGACGAGAAAAACGACGAATGTGATGATCATGACTTTCAACAGATAGATATCACGAGCATGAGCTAGTGGAGCTCGAGTACCTTGTGCACGTAGTTGTCGAGTCGATTGACGAACATGTCGAAGAATTCTGCCGTTGCATACGGTAACAATGACGATGGGAGCGATGAGACTCGTCACAAGAGTGTAGTGTGATATGAAATCCACTGATGTCCACTGCAAACAAGTATGACTATCAAAAAATAAGTTAAGTGAAGACAGAAGAAAAGCGAGAAGCCAGCCTATAGTAATACAAATAAATAAACAAGTATTTGAACGAGAAAACGATTTCTTTGCATAGACAATAGCCAGCATTCGACTAATAGCAGCTACACAGTGTGAATACATGAGCTGGTTTACAGCTGAAAGTAGGAAAAATGCTCGAATACGACAGTTGATTGAACTGGATTGATCATTTCGATTGCCGTGCATAACCACTACATTGATACAAAGTAAGATAGTAGATATGCATATATTAACTGTGAACCAATTAAGTTTATTTTGTCGGACGACTGGTCGACTGAAGATGAGAATCGTGTATACGAGAGCAAGAAGGATTGTTAAAGACAAGATCGGAATTTCAATCACGTCAGCTACTGAATCTTTCGAGAACACAAAGAACTGAGTTTGGTTCGAAGGTGGATGTGAATTTTTAGTGTTGGTGGAATTTTTATTCATACCTATTGAGAAAGAAATACCTGGAATGAAATATCATACGGTGAATTTGTTAATATTTTTCTATTTTTTCTTTGTAATTACGGTAGGTTATATTAGTTAAACAAAACAATACTGAATATATATCATTCTTTCTCTTAAGAATTCATCTTGTTCTGTGATGTTGCACATTCGAGAATCACTTCTGCTGACGTAATCAGTAAACACTTACACTTATTTCTGGCGGAATGCGGATACGATATGAGATGTCACTCGACTGTTTTTTGCAGAAATTTTAACGAGTGCAAAGTTTTCTTCTAGTATATAGTTTTTTATGAGTAAAACAAGGAGATAAAGCCAAAATTGACTCGGTGTCATCGTTTCGAATGTGTGCAAAGTGAAAACAGGGTGAAATTTGATAAGGATGTATTTGTCTAGCTCTTCATGGTATTAAAACTTAACTGGAACGGATTTCGTTATCTGAAACGGAGAGCTTGATTAGAAATCTAAGGTATTTTTTTCTTAAGAATAAGATCAAATACTTGAAGATTTCTCTATTTGCTTTCCAAATTATATTTTCTTATCAAATGGTTAATATATATCGATGAATAAGAAGATTTCTGTCATTTAAGAATTTATCAACGAGCAGTCAACATGAATATTTTCTTCATTGGTCTTCTGTTGTCGTTCATAAGTACGAATCTGTGTCAAAAACATCAGACACGGATTTTTGGTGGTACTGATTCACCAATAAACACATTTCCTTGGATGATATCAGTCCGTATTGATGCATTCGGTTCACTAACACATATCTGTGGTGGAGCGTTGATCTCTGATAGTTTTGTACTCACGTCTGTTAGTTGTCTTCAAGCTACACTGATTCTTCCCAGTATACTCTCGGTCAAAGCGGGAATACATCGCGTTTTCAATGATACGGATGAAAATGCACAACTCCGACGAGTTACTCAAATTATTACTCATCCAAATTATAATGCTACCAATTTACTCAACGATCTAGCACTTGTGTTGGTAGATAAACCATTTAATATCAAAGGAATGAGTGTATCGACGATTACATTATCGAATCAAACGAATTTGAAAGACTTTGAGCTGATCGCAATAGGATGGGGTTTTATGGAAAATACAACTAATACAACGAAACCGCCATTATCTATGCAACAAGTGACTGTCCGTGAAAATGTTGAATGTACGAATGAAATAATTGCAAACCGCACAACACAACTATGTGCTGCCGGTAAGATTTTTACATTTGAAACTGATTATATCTAATTATCCTTTTTTCTTCAATAGGTGCATGTCGAGGTAAAAAATTTATAGAAACTCATCCCTTTCTCATTAGATAACTATCGAATGTTTCCTTTCGCGCAGGTGATGGCGGTGGTCCTTTGATGATTCATACTGGAGACGTTCAGCAATATGAACTGGTCGGAGTTATAAGCGCGCGTATTTCATGCGTTTCACGAGGTATATACACCCGAATCGCACCGTTTATTGACTGGATTTTCAACACTATGAAAAATCCACCACCGCCTCCAACATTTCCACCGCTTGTAGTCTTTCCGACTCTCCCACTTTCAACACCGAAACCAGATGTTTTGGGTAAGATGAATCCAATTAATTTCACTATGGTCTTCTCTTTGCTCTTCTAGGTCCTCCAATTCCATTTCCATGCAATACCAGTTACACGTGCGGTTGTTCATCTATTCCCGTTGTCTTTCACGACGAACCCCCTTTTCCAAATACAACCCATCGTCGAAATCAAGGAAGAATTGTCGGAGGTGAAAATGCTCAACCATACAGTTGGCCCTGGGTGGTATCAATTCGAAGTCAATCGAATACACACTTCTGTGGTGGTTCTCTACTCAATGAAGAATGGGTATTAACAGCAGCTCATTGTATCACAAATTCGACAGGAATCAAAGTTCACGTTGGAGTTCACAACTTAACACATCCTTCACTGCAAATTCTTGAAGTTGCGCAAAGGATTGTTCATCCATACTACAATATATCAGCACGTTATTTCAATGACATTGCACTTCTCCGTCTTGCGCAATCAGTTGATCTGACTACAGCAGCTAAACATGCTGGTATCACTTGCCGACCGCCTGTAACAGCTGGGATCGATCATCCACAAGTTGGTACGCCTTTAGCGGTTATAGGATGGGGTCAACTACTTTCTAATGGCATTCGACCACAAGTCTTACGTCAAGTTCGAGTGAAAACAATCGCAAACGACGATCGCCGATGTCTAAATTCCAATACTCACAAGGACCGACAATTTTGCGCAATGGTTGACGGTGGACAAAAAGATTCTTGTCAAGGTTACTTTTCTAAACTTCATTTTCTAAATCTATGCATTCATCTCTCTCTCTCTCTCTAGGTGATAGTGGTGGTCCGATTCATCAATGGTTAGGTGATCACTGGGAACAAGTTGGTATCGTCAGTTTTGGCACAGGTTGTGGCGAAGCGGAACATCCTGGTGTATATACTCGATTATCGTTTTATCATGATTGGATCGATGCAACGATGAAAGGAATGAATTACACTACACCAAACGCACCTGCTACAACAACGAAAGGAATGAATTACACCACACCAAACGCACCTGCTACAACAACGAGAACGTCAACGGATTGTCTAACATGTATGGAAGGAAGTGGAAGTATTGTCAAATCAAATGTTATCTTTCTCTTCATTTTTTTGTCTTTTATATTTTTTCAAAACTGAATAAATAAGATGTGACACTTGATTTTAATTCTGTAGATAGTTCAAAAGAAAGAAAAGAATTTCTTTGTTTTACATTTAATTGTCTGTGAAAGACATTTGATTCGTTGCCATTTCCTTGACAAAAGTCAATCGTCATTGAGCATTATCAATGAAATACGATCCAACAATTCAAAAGATCCCTGAGAATTCCAATGACTTCCTCACAATGAGAAAAAAGAACGTTATTGAACATCGTATCAACATCAACAGGATGAGTAAAACGATTGTTCTTGTCATAATTCATTTCTTTCCATTCACGACATTTCATTGGCAAAAAACGAACAACGTGATCGACGTCTTTTGAGGTCTCAGATAAAATCATAACATAACATTAACATATCCATCTAGTTGGCGATGAAACCTGCTCGACAATCAAAAGGTATTTTGTTCCCCAATTGATTCTAAAATCTCAATTAAATTCTCTTTCTTATTTCTTACCTTTTGGATCTTTACGTTTAATTAAAAGTAAATTTGACGATGACAAACAATGCACATCGAACACAAACATCGTTTTTAACAAAAGTGCATGAGTTCGTAGAACTGCATGAGAAATTCTACTCAGTTCGCGTTATTTAATCAGAAAAGAGAACGAAATGTCGTTTTTTTCTTCTTTCTAGATCACCGAATAACGAAATTGTCTTTGAGCAACTTTACTGGATTGATCAGTATTATTGAATCAAGAGCTGACGACAGCCAATTCATGTTATCATCTCCACCAGCGAATGCGACCGGCCATCTCTTTTCATCCAATCATCATTTAAAACTAATCACTCAGCCGATCTTAGGTGCGCGATCGAGAAAAAAAGACAAATTCGAATCGATTATCACATCCCGCCGAAGCTCCTATGATGATTCACCACCGTTAATTTTCCCAGTCCCTCAAGTAACGAGGAAGTTTTATTTGAAATTTCGAAAAACAGATCTTTTGTTCAGGTCGAAAAATCTCAACATGAATCAACAGATTCAGGTATTGATCTTTCGTCATCGACGAATTCATCCGTTCAATATCCTCAGCAACAATATTTTTCCTATTATCGACCGTTGAGCGCATTAAACGAAGATGTGAATACAATCGATCAGAAAAACGATATTCATGAGCAAAAACGAGGTTCCACTTCTTCATCGGATGCCCAGTCGAATTCTGATCCTTATTTCAAAACATTGAAAACTTCGAAAGTTGAACTTCCTTATCCTCTAACTCAACAACATCGAGCATTGAATGATCTGACAACTCGAATTCTGCCGACCACCCAAACTCCAATTCAAAAAGCGATTCCTTCGTCACTGAAACCGTTGCGTAAATCAACAAAATTGAACATTATTGTTCAACCTTCAATCCCCTTCACTCGTCCTGAACCGATTCAATCTGTCACTCGAACAACCAGTAGTTCGAGTCGTCAAACGTTCAAACCCAAAGCCATAACACCACTCGGTCACTACCGAAATCCCGAACAAATTCGTGCTCATATCAATCGATCGGTTATCGATCGACAACAACCATCTCACGTATTAAAACGAGGTACTATTCGACAGAAAGTAATTCCTTTAGATATTCCAGCATCAAAAGTCAACACTCTTTTGACGAAGCAATCAAAACAATCGAAAATTATCATTCATTCAAGTAAAAGTCTCATTTACTAACACATCGCCACTGTTTTTCATCGTAGAAACAAATGGAAATTCAACAGTACAACATCTCTGCGTACCGCAACCTCGTCATACGAAGGCAAATTTGCCTTTGTTGCATCATGAAGAAGTTCTCCCTGAGAAAACTCAAAAAGACAAAGGACGAATGAATGATAAATATCAGATCCCCGGTAAAATTTTCCGGTCTCGACTAACACCAGAGTCATTCAAGACACAACAGAAGAAAGAAAATACTTTTCGCCACGCTCAGGAACGCCATTGGCCAGTGAATCCCAAACGACCTGCTCTCGCGCCTGTTAAAATTCAGCCTCTTCCGAAAATTCCAGTTCAACCAAGACAAAAATCATCCGAAGAAATTCTCGTCAATTTACTGCGTTCGACTCCCGATGGAGAAATTCATCCTAAGCGGCAAAAACTCGGTTCTTCATCCCCTCAAGGAAACCTTACGTATCGTCTATCCACTGAAAACAATCAACAACTTCCATTAAAAGAAATTACTCCTATCGATAAGTATGTCTCGAAAATATCCAATAAAACTCAACTCATTTTGTTTTTAGTGACTCTTCGTCTTCCTTATCAATGATCTCTCCGTTCTGCAATCTACCTTCAATATCGACGAAATATCAGAAGGAACATACCACACCTTCTTCCGTTGACAAAGCCTCCTCCTCGATCAATAAACTGATCATGTCGAAACGAGAAGAAGACGACCTGTCGACGAATTACGACAGTGACGATGGATGGAGCAACGATTCCATTGAAATTATTTATATTGATGAACAATATCTAACGCAAAAGAAGAAGACCACATCTTCTTCTTCTTCATCACGTTTCATTTTTAAACCAAACGCTCATCTTCATCAACAAAAAATTCTTCTTCATTAACTTCAACGAAGAAGAACGAACTATTTCTTAGCAACGGACTATTTCATGTTAAAAATCTTTTGTCTGTCCTATGAAAACAGTTGCGCTTCAGATTCTACAATCAGCATGCGGAGCACGCACCATTTTTATGTAAACTTCTGATGAATTCATGAAAACACCCACATTTTGCCCTTAAAATCTGTTCAGATGCACTATGAGTGAAGTTTTCCACTCAATTGAATTCTTAATGATACTGAATTTCTCAATCATTAAACGACAAAGAAAACCAGATGTGATTTGAAAATCCGCATGAGCGATTTTCTCTGAAAAAACGAGCATCAACATGTTTCAGATCATTAAATCCTATGCGCCAACTGTTTGCTTAATAATTCGCCAAAACACATATAAATTCCGATGTTTTCTTGCTGAGATTTTCATTTGTTCTTCTCTGAAAATGGTTCGTCAATTCATCGTCAGTGTTTCGATCGTTTTGATCTGTTTCTCATTCTATGCCGAACGCGTCTTAGCCGCAGATTATACAGCTTACTATCCATTCGATACCAGCAATTGCCAATTTCCATTCAATTACAATGGCAAAACCTACAACAACTGCACAACTGATGGTGATAACGGAAATACCTTATGGTGTTCGTTGACAACCGATTACATCGGGCAGTTTACGTACTGTTACGACTTTTTCAAATCGTCGCTCCAGTGCGCGCCAAGTTTCCAAGTCAACGGTAAAACATTTACTGGATGCAGTCTCTTATCGAGATCAGCGACATATAAACAATGTAAAACAAATAACACGGATTTTCCAACGATTTACTGTCCTGATGCTAAGAAGCCAACGACGAAAATCATCAAAGGGCGTCGTAGTAATTGTGAACGTAAATACAAATCTATTTCGGACGTTCATACCAAATGGTAAGTTACGGATGAAGATGTCTCGGAGATATTTCTTTGCACTTATTTCTAGTTTTCAACCAAGTCCATTCGCCGTTCAAGTGCCAATAACTGATGATGAAAAACAAGCACTTCTCGATATGCATAATCAATATCGTGCTGCTGTTCCATCGGAATCCATGTTTAAACTTTCTTGGAATGATAAATTAGCTGATATGGCTCAAGCACGTGGTGATCTCTGTGTTTTCGATCATGATCTCGCTGCCAACCGTATCATTCCTGATTACGGCTGGAAAAACGGTCAAAACCTGGTCTGGTCAACTGAAATCCGTATGCCATTAGATAGTTTGATCGATTCGATGTTAGGCGCCGAAAAAGAACGTTTCATATATGGTGTTGGATGTACATCACCTGGCACGTGTCTTCATTACACCCAAGCTATGCTCAGTAACATCACACATATGGGTTGTGCACATACACAATGTGTTTATACAACACATATTGATCGTTTTCTCACTTGTAACTATCTCCAATCACAATATGCAAGCAAATACATGACACCATATGTTCAAAGTAAGACTTAGTTCATTTTGATCTGATCTGTTACGAAAGATTTTGTCGTTTAGGCTCAAATCCTGCATCGAAATGTCCTCAAACGGCAGCTGATGGCTTATGTGATTGTGGAGACAAATCCTGTAACTACGGCAATGGTGAATATCTTGATCCAAACACGTGCACCTGTAACGTAGATAAATCTAAACGATCGTTGAACAAACGGAATGCCGATGACGATGATGTTTTAATTGCTGCACCACGTGGAGGAGCAGGAAATTTATTATCAAAACGAAGTATCAATTATCTTCGAAAACCAAAACCAAAACCAAAAAGTTAACTGAATGATACGACGATAGGTCGTCGATAAATCGAATGCATGAAAACATGTACGTGCATTTTCAATAAATAAATAAATAAAACGAAAGTCTTGCATTGAAAAATATATTTAACCGGTTGTGTCTATATCAAAGAGAGAAGAATCAGGAGAAACGAGAGAATTCGATAGGTTGGAACGAATTTCGATGAGGATGAAGCTTCATCAAACATTTGATCAAGAAGATTTTTGAATTCTTCGTTCAATAAGATCGTTTCGTTGGATAGTGTGCTCGTTGGAAGAGGAGTTGTACTTTGCTGCGTAGTTTGTTCATTGGTCTCAAATACTTCCTTCATAGCGTTGATTAACGGAAAACGACGCAAGCGTTTTTTCCGATTCTTTCGACAAAATTTTCCACTTGCGTCGTCCATGTCTAATGCCCAAATCATCGCACCACCCAAACCCTCCTGTTTCACATATTCACACTGAATTAAACGAGAAAAAAATGACTTGAATTTTAGTCGGAAAACGCCTAACGAGTTCACCTTATTCCTCACACTTTCAGGATCATCATAACCAATCCATGTACCATCTTTGTAACTAATCGAAATTTGATGATCATCATCCCAGTAACGTTTAAAACCTTCTTTTAACTCATTTTTACATATCTAAAACGTCATCGATAAGTTAAATCGAACAAATCTATTGAATTACTTCATAAAAAGCCAACAAACCACTTTCACCAAGATACGGTGACGAAATAGAACTAACTCCACCCGGCTGTCCGTATGCTTTGATTGGATCGCCACCCGTTGCAATAAATGCTCGTCCATAACCCGGTATTCCAATCAAGAGTCGATCTCGCGGACACCCAGCCTTAATCCACAAATGCATTGAATAGTTCTAAATAGTAATGTCAAAGAAAATCAATTCATTCTTCTTCTCCTCTCATCAAACCGTATTCAATTCTTTTTCTAATCCTTTTTCGCCTCGGCGATGAAACAATGCACTATGATGTCCGACTTTATTCGTCCATGAACCATATAAATCATACGTCATGACATTAACCATGTCGACGTAACTGAAATATGAAAATACAGATTCGAAGGACGTTCGGTTCACTTGAATTGCTTACTGGCAAAGCACAGGTACATCATATCCTTGTTTGACTTGAAGTTTGCCAGCGCCAACAGCTAAACCAATGATCAACCGTTCTTTATTCGTTTTTTTCGCTTCTTTCTTGAAAACTTTATGCATCGTCTACAAAGAATGTTGGAGCGAAAATGGAGAATTTTGTTGATGGATATTACTTTAACTAATAATCCGAAATTTTCACGATGATTTGACGAGGGAAATTCCCAATCTAAATCAACACCGTCAAAACCATGTTGACGACAAAATGCCAGAGCGTTTTTACTAAACGTTTCTCTAAAAGAAATCTTCATCTAAGAAAAATCGAACATCGCGAAACCTTTACCGCGATGATTCCGAAGCAGAAATCGAATCGAATTCACCAGAATTCCCCCAACCTCCACATGAAATTACGATTTTCAATTCAGGATTCTTCTCCTTTAGTTTCATTATTCTCGGATAGAGTGGCTAAAACACAAATTGACCGGAATCAATCGAATCAAACTCATTTCCTTCACCTTTTCTCCTTGATATTCGCCCAAATCATTCGGATGCTTTGCCTGCAACGTCAAACTTCCAATACTCGCAAACGCATAGAATATATGCGTGCACAAATCAGCTGGAATATCTTCGGGAAGAAGACGCGCTTCTTTCATTGTCCGATGAACCGCCCAGTTCGTAAAATAACATACTCGACTGTATTTTGCTTAAAGACAGGAAAATCAGTGATGTATGCGTGCTTGGTGCAATGGAAATTTACCTGAAAGATTCGTTTGAACGAGAAAAAGCAAAAGATAAATCAGAGAGTAATACATTGAGAAGACGAATGTTGCATAGAAGATTTGTCTTCAATCAAATGAAGGGAATGTTTGGTTTATTTGATCATTGTTTCGTCCATCGTACAGTTAATCTCTTGTTCAATAGCAACAATCGTTGCGAAAAGAACAAAGTTCAACTTGATCTCAACAAATTGGTTAAATCATAGGATTTTTCGGAGAGAAAAAAAAAACTCGACAGATATTTTTCTCAAAGGAACAGAAGAATAGCGAGAATTTAATTTTCCTCATTCTGTCGTCATAGTTATCATATATTTTCTCTTTTCTTCGCATACCGTCAGTCCAACTTATAACACATTAAACTGAAAAAAATATGGAAAACATCAATCCTCGTTTTTTATCAAATCTCAAAGATGAACCATCGAACATTTTACAACCAATATCAGGCTATGAAAACGAACCATTACTATCTCTTGAAGAATCATGTCAACCACTCTATCCTCTCATTAATAATCTTGCACAATACATTTGGGTATCCAAACGAAACAGTCAAAATCCTGATGATGGTTTGACATCCGACGAATCCGCGTCGATTCATTTGTATACGATGGAATGGACCAATAGCGAAGAAAGTCTCTATGCGAAATTGAATCATTCATTGCGCAGTGTGAATCGTCAGGAATTGAAACCATGGTTTCGCTATTTGAAATTGTTTTTAACTGCACTTTTTAAATTACCGGCATTTGAAGGTGTAGTTTGGCGCGGTGTTCGTGGAGATTTATCGAAACAGTATTCACATACAACAGAACAAGCATGGTGGGCATTGAGTTCCTGTACGTTGTCATTAAATATTCTTGAATCTCCACTCTATTTGGGTAAAACAGGAACTCGAACACTTTTTTCCATTGAAACGCAAACCGGTCGACGAATTCGTTCACATTCGTATTTTAAACATGAAGAAGAAATTCTTCTTCTACCTGGAACTTTCTTTCAAGTTCTTTCACATTTATCGCCCGCAGACAATCTTCATATCATACATTTAAAAGAACAGCAAACACCTTTTCCTTTACTTCATCCGCCATATCCTGGCGCTGAACAACGTAGAAAACATCGAAATCATTCAATACTAAAACCCACCCGCCGTACAATCACATTTGAAGATTTAGAAGAGCAAATATCTGCTACACATGACCTAGGTGATATTCCAAATGGATACGGAAATCTTCGATGGCATAATTCATCCTACATGCATCGAAATCACGCTCTATAACATACGAAATGCAAAGGAACAGGGTATTACCATGTATTTCAAAATGACAATCGACGATACATCGCACTGAACTCCTGTGGTAAATCGATGTTGTTTGGAACGTTGAATGAAGATAGTCCAATGTTAACTTTACATAAAATTGAAATTCAATCTGCTTCGGAAGATGAAATGAATATTATGATTGTTGGATTGAAATCAAATGTGAAATTATTCAGAAAAAAAGTGAAATTGTTTATGCAAAGATCAACATTAGTTCAACTTGATTGGAATAATATCGATTTAGTTACATTCGAATCGATTAATGATGATGAACAGAAAAGATTTCATTTTATTCTTATTTCCATTGAAATTACATAAATATTTTTGTGTAGTCACTGTAGGAATATTTGATTTGTTCAATTCTCAAGGGAATCCAGATATGATTTATGTCAAATGTTCAGTCACGAGAGTCATGTTCGACAAGAAAAATCTTAATTCAAATGAACAATCGATGATTTTAACACATTTTGTCACTAAAAGGATCTTCTCGTTTTCTTCACAAATGACCTAAAAGGCATAAACTCAATTATTTCCTTTAAGATAAAACGAACTAAAGAAGTACAATCATTTTCATCTCTCATCACAAATGCGCTCCTAACTAAACTGAACAATTCGTGAAGAAATGCCTTTCCTTCTCCCATTAACTTGACACGTAGGTTTGTTTCAATTTTTTTTATATAAGAAAATATTTAAATAACAAGTAAAGACAAGTCTGTTCTTTCTATTTACACAACATGAACTGGAAATACGTCTGTTGTTCTCCGTTCATCAGCATTATTGGTTAATAGTGGTTGCATATCACCTTTACACATTTTTCCGATTAAATGTTGTTTCCAAGCGAAATGACGTTTACCACGTTCAACATCTTCATCTGAATCACCGAAATAGAAATTTTCAACTTCAGTCTGTCGTTGTTTATATAAACTGAATGTTAATAAAATCACTGTTAGGAGTAAATAACAAATGATAATGAGTAGCAAATAAATAAACGGACTTGATAAAGAAAAGAATGAAGTTTTGACAATTTTATGATTGAAATCAGTCAGTAAATCATCATAGTATGAACGATTTGTTAATATCGATGTTTCGTCTTCATAAAAGAACGCAGAGTTATCTTCCATAGAATAGTTTTCCTCGTTTCGATGACTACGTGTCGAATTGAACATGTCTAAAATGAAGAAGAATGTTATTTGATAAAAGACGAAGTCAACAGATGTTTGTTTATAAGTTTCCTAAGGATCATTAGTTAACATTCGATAGCGCACTGTTCGTGACGAATTTTTCAACTATTGAAAACAAAAATTCGCATTTCAAAAGCAAAAAACAATCGCTCGATCTCATCTGTGCGACATGAAGAGAAGAAGATAATGCGAAAATGATCTCAATAACATTGACTTACTCGTTCATTCACTTGTCATTGAGTTCTGTCTAAAGAAAAGAAAATTGTTTCCTCTTTTTGTATGTTAACAGAACTGAACGAACGACAGAAAGTGTCAAATCCGCATTTTGATTGAGATGACGACGGCCGTTGGGAAATTTTCTTATTCAACATTTACATCTCCGATTTTCTTGTTCCTTTTTTTCTCTTCTTCTTCTTCTTCTTTTTCTCAAGATATTGACGAACGATGATCATTATCGAGTGCCGTCTGGTGTAACAACGTTTTCTCATGCACTTCGATGTTTCACTCGACATCGAACTTGCGAAAGAAGAGAAAAATCGAATTTTTATAGATATTCACCCAAACTATGTCGACTATTTGCTGCATCGACAATCGTGTTAATAGAAAACGGCTCGATAGCATGCATTTTCCTGTCTAATCCTCGTTGAAGAGTACATTCTGATTCGATTGACAACTGAATTTGTGCAGAAAAACGTTTTCCTATCAAACGAACAAACAACAAAATGTAAATGATGCACATCTCACTCATTGTTTCATTTTGATCCTTATAAAGAAGTTTTCTATTGATGATAAATGAAACAGAATCAAAAGACTGATGATGTAATAAACACTCCCATCGATATAACACTTCAATTAGTATAAGTATTTCACGATTGATTAACCGGAGAAATTTTCAAAAATACAATTACATGAGAATATGTCATTCAGCACATCCGATGTGTATTCACGTGTACAAATGATCACCATTGAAAGTCCCTCGGTAGAATAAATGCTCTTGCATACTTTGTTTGCATATGCTTTACAGATCGCGTATGGATATTTTCTTCAATAGAAATCATTCTATGGGCTTGTTTGATGTTCACGCAGCGCAAAGATTGATCAGCTCGTTTTTGATTTGTTGAAGTGATTCGATATTTCCACGAATATTTAAGTTAATGAAAATCGTGTTCGATTAATTTTCTAATTGAGAAAATTTTGTTGTTTTTTTTTCGATAAAAAATGGAGTCAGCCGAAACGAAGATTTATTGGAGGATCATAATCAATGGTAAACTATGGATTCTGTTTATTTTTTTTCTCTCTTCATCTTAATAATCGAACAGATATAAAAAAAATCTTTTTTTCTTGATCATTTCCATCAATTCCGCACAATTTGAAGTCTTCGAAATCATAAACGAAAATTTGTCTTTTCAGATCTCTTGTGAATTTGTTCAAACATCAGAATGCAAGGCACAGACGTCGCCCCAACAGCTGATCAAATCGAACTCTACGTTCCACGAAAATGCGCTGCAAGTAACAAAATTATCGCAGCTAAAGATCACGCTGCTGTTCAATTGGACATTGCTGAAGTCGATGAACACACAGGTGTTGCTACAGGAAAAAATCGTACCTATGCACTTTGCGGCTCAATTCGTATGATGGGCGAATCCGATGATTCAATTGTACGATTGGCTACACGAGACGGATTTATTGGCAAAAGTTATTATCTTAAAGACACCAAATGAAAAATGAAGATATTTCATTAATTTCTCGATCGGTTTTCTTTCAATCTGAGCTTCTCTCATGTGTTTTTCGTGGAGTTTTCGATCTTTATTGTTTTTGAACGTACGTGAGAGAATATGGAAAGAAAGAAAATTAATAAATAAAATAAGAAGATAAAATCAGATTATCACCGAATCGAATTCTTTCGATGAATTGGTTAATATGTTGCAAAAAAAAGTGTGTTATGTTTGTTTTAAACGAAGATAACACATTATCTCAGGTAGAACAAAATAGCAAAGCAAAGTTTCTTTTCATGAATATGATGAAATCACTCTTTTACATCGAAAAACCAGAGATATGCAGCAATGTTTTATTTTTCTCAGTAAGATTGCACTTGTGTCTTTCGACTGAAAACGCTGTTTTTTCAGTTTTCATCGGCATTTCATCAATACACTCGCAAGTGTTGTATCAGTGTAATTTCGATGGGAACAATGAGAACTGTTTTACAACAACTATCACTGTGACTGCAAGTGCAGGAGTCATAGGCCGCTTGGCACCGGATAAGCCTTTATCAGACGTTTCTTCAAGTTGTAAGATCAAGTGAACAGTCCTAGTGTCACATTCTGATCTAACACGGTTGTTCTTTTTTCACTTCTTTTTGCATAGTGAAATCAACAGAGAATGGAGAAAACTGTACTCTACCTTACAGCGTCAATGATTATACATGGGATATGTACTTTTGTAATAAAAATTATTGTCCAACAAAGAACAATCCTAGTAGTAGATGCAGAGATGGTGAGTTTCGTATTACGAATAAGCATCGTTTAAATCGAAAGAGATCTTATAGGTAAATTCGGGAATATCTTATTGACAAGTAATACTAAGCGAACATACCAGTTGAAAACAGTGGCTGGTGGAATCGATGGTGTTAATGAACAATGTTTATTCTACTATTATTACATGTCTAATATGACTGAGAAAGTGATTGAAGTAAGAAAAGAAGAAGCAGATGGTACAAGTGAAATTATTGATTCCGTAACAACGAGTCCGTACAATGGGTGGGTCATAAGAACTATTCAATTCAATGCTCGAGCAACGAACTATAAAGTATGAGCATCTCTCTTTAAAATGTGTTTGACGTCTTATTAATTGTTTTGTTCGCCATAGATCTTCTTCGAAGTGCAGAAAACGGCAGGATCTCAATTACCTACTATTGCGTTTGATGAAATATCGATTATTCAAGGAGCTTGCGGTAAGCTATCGCAAAATCATGGCAAATTTATTTATTACCATTGATGTTATGTAGGAGGTACAGATACTACAACGAGTTCGTCATCAACTACGACAAGCGTAATGGTACAGACAAGTTCAACTACTACAATGATCCCAGTTGAAACGACAACAAGCACTACTTTGCAGACGACTGACAGAACAACAACAACCACCACCACAACTACTCCTGAAGACACCACTGAACTAATCACTACAACCACTACCCTCACAACAACAGCCACAACTACTACTACCACTCCAGAAGAAACTACTCAATCAACTACCACCACAACAACAACAACATCTACGACCACTCCTGTCGAAACGACCGAACAAACAACAACAACAACCACAACTACTACTACCACTCCGGAAGAGACTACTCAATCAACCACCACCACCACCACAGCAACAACATCCACGACCACTCCTGTCGAAACGACCGAACAAACAACAACCACAACTACTACTACCACTCCGGAAGAGACTACTCAGTCAACCATCACCACAACAACAACTACATCTACGACCACTCCTGTCGAAACTACTGAACGAACAACAACAACAACCACTACTACTACCATCACCAGTTCGACGGAGATTATTGAACCAACGACAATCACAACGACCACTATGAAATCTGATACAACATCTACTACTCCATCGGAAACAACAATTACTCACATCACATCAACGGGACCAGAAGAGGTTACTACTCAATCACCAACTTCGACGACGACATCAACAACGGTAAAATCAATCATATGTTTTCTTTTATTTCAAAGCTACGGTTGATATTCCCGTTTCATTGCATTGAATGCTAATCATTATCGCTTAAGCTAATTTTTACTTAGATATGCACTAAATACCCAGATGATCTTAGTTTAAAAGATTTAACAGACCATTGAATTCGCATTCTTTCAAAACCATTTCAATGTGCAATTGTTTTTCTGCTATAGATCATGTCGTCCAGAACGTCAAGTTCCACTACAAGTCTGTCTCAAACGACATCATCAACTTCAATGTCAACCGAGTCATCCGAGTCATCGTTACCAAGCAGCACAACATCACCAATCGAAACCGTTGTTATCTCTTCGTACGAAACGGTTCTTCCACGTGAGAAAAGTCATATTATCGTTATGGCAACAGTGATCTCTATCGTGTGGATCGCATTTATCATTGCTGTTCTTTGGGCGAGAAGATCTACTGGTGTACTCGGTGGTATTAATGATCCGTTCACGGATTCGAGCAGAAGTGGCGAATCTTCCGGTAGCTACGAATTGGGCACAGTTTCCGATGCTTAGTTTTGCACGTGTAATAATATCAAATTAATACCATGTATTCGTATTTTCAACTATGTTTCTCTGAAACTTTCATTTTATTTAAGATTTCTATACTATTTTAACATATGAAATCTTCAGTTTGCTATTGCGACTCAACACATAAACATACAAAGAAAAGCATCGAGAACTTTTTCGAACATAATCTGAATATTAACCAACGTAATGCTGGAGAGACCTTCCACTGATTTATGTTTAAATTACAAATTTACAGTAAATATTTGTCGATTGATCTATTTCGGTACTCGTTCGATTTTTAATTGATGATCGTGAATTATAGTCTGAATCATTGAGAATTGCTCATTTAGGATTAATCCTTGTACTCTGTCGAACGTTTTCTCCAATAAATCCATATTGAATGTCAAAATCTTATGATTGTATAGGTTAACAGATAGTTTAGCTGTGAATTTTGTGTCGCTATTCATGAAATGAATCATATTGATGAAATCATGTGTTACTCACTGAGAGTTCGTCTTAAAAATGATTTCTAATTTTATTAACAGCTCTACACTTTTTTACGACATCTGATAACAAATAAATAATGATTAGATCATATTGAAAAGGTAAATATCTCCATGCGAGTTCTATGTACATATTTTTGAGTTGAAAAGATCGTTTTCGTATTCATCACATTAGGTGTAAATCGTGTAACTTATCGTAGAAAACGTCACGATGGAAAGGATTAAGTTGATAGATAAGCGATCTGTGTCGAAATGATGAATTGTTGGATATGTCAGTAGTTGATTCTGATACAATAAAAACGCTCCGCTGGTGCCTGTGGCGAATTCTGTCGTCGTTCGAAAAAGAGTCAAGCGATCACAAAGAAAAAATCGAGAGGAAATGTCAATTCTTTTAAAAGACTGACTGAATGTGATTCCACATCATTATTAAAAAAAACTGTTACACAGTGGAATAAGTGAATCTCAAATTCAACGATGAATCATTTTGTTCTCGAACGACTCGTAGAACATCAGCGAAGCCACTGCACTCATCAAATCAATGAACTAAATTACAAAAAGATATTTCACTGATCCTGAGATAAAATCGAATAATCATATCGAAGGATATTGTATATTGAAATCTAAAAATAGAGCAGATAATGCTGATTGGACACTTTGTTCTTTTATCTAGCTTAAGGAAAAGTTGGGTTTTTCCTTGAATAGTGTAACTCCTAATCGGGTTAACTTAACTGTCATTCCAATCGTAAAACATTTGATTAATCGACACGAGGAATAGATGTGACGATTATTGTCATTAATCTCACATTGATTGTTATTGTCTCATCCCTTTCTCTTCTAAAATACGTCAAGGTAACGATAAAACACGTTTCTTCTCTGCGTTCTTTCGAACTTTTCTGTTCCTGCAACGCATATCGTTAACAGAATGCTTTAGATGAATTGCGCGCTAATGCGCCATAATAGTATACAACGTAGATCTATCACAAACTCAACAAGGATGAAAAATGTTCGTTGCTTTGTTCATTTTGAAACTCCAAATATGAAAATCAAACAAAAAATGTTGTTTGTTTTTCGACGCATAATTTGCGACATGGTGTTCTTCTAAACGGAAACTGGTTTAGAAACTTTGTTCTCTGAACAGAATGAGAATATAATCTTTATTAAACGAATCTGAGTAGAATTCAGTAGTGGCAAAAATTGAAAACGACACGAAGCACTCATTAACATATGCCTAAGAAATAATCGAATACTGAGCACAAATTCTTCTATTAAAAAGAAAATATTTACGTAGAATTTAACAATGTTCTAATTAAATACGAAACTTCTGTTGAGTTTGTTCAACCACAATATCGACAATTTCAATGAATTGTCTTGAATCGTGTGCTTCGACAATGGCATTATTCACCAATAACATACACTGGACTACATTCATAAGTCGAACGACCGCTTCCTTATGGTTATATCTATATAGAAGATATCGCCAAACGATTTCGATGTACATATTCTGCGTAGGTAAGATCGCTTTCACGTTGATCAACTTCGGTGCGGATTCGCTGTAAATTGTGTAGTTTGTTGTGGTAAAAGCAATGGTTGCAAGGATTAGTTTCATAAATGTACAGTCGGGATCGAATTGATCGATGATGCGTTTGGTTGTCGCGACGGATTCTGGTCGAAAAACGCATTCAGCCGATCTATAGAATGAGGAGTGATTATATAGATGCCTTTGACTGACGAGAAACATTCCGCCGATGCTGGTGGTGAATTTCGCGGTTGTTTGGGTTAGTGTCAAACGATCGTTGTGAGGTAGAGAGAGATAATCGCGGTTCTTTTCGAAGACATTCTGTATGTTGGTCATGGTCAAAAGAAAAAAATCGCTGACTGCGGAGTATCGGTATCGGAATTTGACTGGTAAAAGATTTTGTTCACGAACGAAGCGTTGAATGTCGGAATGACCACTGTGTTCGTCAAAATTGCGAGTTAAATTCGAAAGAAGAATCCATTGCTCACGAGATAAGGTGGATTGGTTGAATGAAAGAGGATTTAAGGCTGGAATCTGAAAGCACAAGGAGAATTCTGTAGAAGAAAAAGTTTAAATGGCTTTTACTTGTTTATAACGAATAAGAGTGGCCGAATTTGGTACGTTGAGGAATCGTTTTTGATTTTTCCCGTGATTGGACGGTTGACGATCCCGAATCATATCTTTACTCATGCCAACAGCAAAACACTTCGCCAATCGACAAGCTGAACAGAGACGGCGATTACTAATATTGATTTCGCATTGATTTTCATAATCGCACCTTCGTTTGATCTAAATTTGACAGAAATTCATGAAAAAATGCTTTGGCAAAAGGAGAACTGACCAGGTCTTCAGTAATATTTCGTCGAAAGAAGACTTTACACGAAAGGCAAACAATTGCGCCGTAATAAGAATACTTTGCGCAGGCCCCGCAGATTTTACATTCACGTAAAATCGGTTGTTTTTGTCGAAGAGCAACATCCAGTGACACAGACGTAATTGGTAAATCTTTTTGCATCATTTCTAGAAAGTTTAATGAGAGAAGAGAAAGGAACATTCTATAAACAATTCTACTCCATGTTTTAGGTTTCTCAGTGTAAATAAAGAAGAATAGAAAGGAAAAAACAGTCTTTCGACCCGACTGAAGTATCATAAGACAAAAGCACGAACGTGTACTGCGCATGTGAAGCAAATGCAATGAGTATATATGTTTATGCGTATACATCCACGTCAAGGTTAGAATTGCTAAAGTTTTACCCTTTCTAATAAAAATACAAAGATCGTCCTCGTCGACACATTAAACATCTGTCTTCGAAGTTCTCACGTCTCTTCCATAATCGATGAGGAAATAACGAGAATAAACGGTTCGTTTTAATTAAATGGTACTCAATTTATGAATGTGTTGAGACATCACACCATTCTTAAGAAAATTAAATAATCATGATCGTAAACTACTTGCCAAATTGACATTCAAGTACAAACCTTTCGACGTTGATCGTAATTGTAAACATACAGATTTGAATACGAATGTGAAGTTAAATCTAAATACAATCTTTTGAAACAATTAATGTCAAAGATCATAATTTTGATGTGTTTACCTTGCAATGACCGATGTGGGTTACAGGACTGAAGTCCTACTCAACAACTGATGACATCTATGGCAATGCTATAAAGATAAATTGAGCGTTTTTTCTTTGTAAACTAATTTGAAATGCTCGAGCGAATTCTTCTGGCGAAATCATCAAGATTTGGTAATTCTGAAAATGGCTCAGTCAATCTCCAATAAAGTTCCTGAAATCTTATTAGAATTCTCTTTCTTTTTCTCCATTTGTTATCATTAGATATAGATATATATAGTTTCATATTCTTTTTTTTAAACTTTTCGTTTCTACGGACAAGGAACAAAGGAATGTGATGAGTTCTTCAACAGTGAGTCGATATCGAGAATCAACAACGATCACAACATCTCCTCAGACATACGACCGAGTTGACACATCATTTGCCGAAGAAGATGCTCTCGATGCCATTGCGAAAGAAGTAAAATTTTCATTCCGAGATTCGAAATTCGGAGTTCGTTTTCTTTCAAGGCGGAGCTTCGTCTTCACAATCAACGCGAACAAAATCGCGTCGCCCGTCAACTTCGTCACAAAGAATTAGAACGGAATGCACCCGACGTAAATTTCTTCATTCATCTTAATTAGTACATAATCTTTCGTCTAGGATAACGAAGAAGAATCGCCTACAACATCTCACACGCCATCAACACCTTTGGGTTCATCGAAAGTACGTGGATTTCATCGTTAAAAACAGAAATAAACGTTATTCTTTAGTCAGGTGTGGTGGGTACCAATGCGAATTCACTATTACTTCAGAAATTTCTCAATGGAGATGTGGATCTTCGTACAATCGAACAACGCGACTTACGAGTTCGACTTTCTATTTACATATTTTCATATAAAATTCGACCTTTTCTTCTAGCGACTATTAAGTGAGCTGGAATCGAGATACAAGTCACTAATGATTAGTAATTCCGGCATGTATAACGAAAAACAAGCATTATATTACCAAGTGGATTTGCACAAAGATCAATTAGAAGAGTTATATGAAACAACGAATCAACTGAAACGACAATACAAAGAAAAATGTCGTGTAAGTCTGTCATTCTGCTCGAGAAGAAGATTTATACGAAAAATTTAGGAATTCGATTGGCAAAAACGGAGTCTGTCCGATCTTCAACATGAGTCGAATCAAATCAAAGAGGTCTTGATGAAATGCGAAAGATTAATCGAAGTAAGTTCGAGCAAATCTCTCTTCGATCTGAGAGTTGTCGTCTTAGGAATGTGAAGAACAAAGATTCTCCTCGGTGTTACCAACCGAGATCAAATCTCGCAAAACTTTATTATTATTAAATTCATTTGCTAATGGATCCATCGATCAAAAACTAGAACGAATTTTACACGAAAAATGTGAAGAATACGAAGAATTGATGAAACTACGATCAGAATTAGACGAAGAAAAGACACGTTCGAAAAAAGTCAACGAATTTCGAATCAACCTCAACGAATCCCCAAACGACACCTGCGATTCAGAACAACAAAGTAATATCTCCAATAGCTTTGATAGAAAAGTCACTTTCTCTTCGTAGAACAACTAATCAAAGAAATCACTTCGTTAAAAAACCGATTACAACGCTTAGACACTGACAATGGTTCATTACAACAAGAAGTACAAACCCCACTATTGTTCTCCGTTCATCTCCGCACTTTTCTTTCTAGAATAAACGCTACGAAGCTCAACTCGCACGATACAAACAGCAGCTAGACGATGCTGAACGTGTTGAAGATGAGCTAAAATACGAACGGCGCGCTTTACAACGTGAGGTATGTCCGATCATCTGTGATAAAAATATCCCGAGGATCACTTCTAGCTTCGCATGGCACGTGATGAATTGGAACAAGAACGCACGCGAAGTGATGTCTTACAGCGTGAGAATGAGCGTTTACGTACGTCACGAAAGAAGAATCTTCTTGGAAATTCAGATGATCCACTCGTTAGTTCACGCTCGCATTCACCTTCATTACCAACGAATTCGAATTCACCGAGAGATGAATGGAATTGAATTTATTTTGTGTTCATATTCAGATGGAAATTTTATTTAAAAAGAAAAGACAAATAGATTCTTTCGAGAGGGTAAATAAATGAATTATAAACCATATCAATGGTCAGAAATACTATATGAACTCAGTTTTCACCTTCGAACTTGAACGATGTTTAGATTTGTCATAGGCGATACTAAAAGAAAGACGAGAGGAGACGGTGAGCACGTTTATCGACATTCCTACGTCATTTGTTCTTTGATGAAAAGTGTTAATTTGGTATTTTCAGCTAATTCATGACTCGCCGCCAACCATTCTCTTTGTTGTTCATAATCTAATTTATTCCATCGGATTCTTTTGAATAAATGCATAATGATTTGACTGTTGTCTACGTGGTTCGCAGTAATCCAGTTCAAGATTCGACTTAAAACGATGGTTTCATCACGATTTTGAATGGTTTCATCGGATAAAATGTTCGCAATTGTTGTATAGGGCAATTGAAGGAATGTTTTCATGTTAATGCACTGATTGAAGTTCTTTGAAAGGTAATAATGTGATTGGTAAAAGGCTTTTTTCATTCCGTAATACCGGGCTAATTCCAAAACACGAAAAACATGTCGTTTCTCGAAGGTGGATAAAAATTCTTCGCAAATTTCGAAAATTTTTCCGATATCGAGTTCTTTCGCACAAGTTAATACTTCTTTGACATTCCGGAACGTCAGTGTTAGTTCACCTGAAATATCCGGATGAATTTTTTTCTTAGTGGAAAAGAAAACTCCTACCGGTGTAGAGAAACGTCAAGACTAATTGCAGACCTTTGTGTGAAGTGTGACGAAGATGAGTTCGAGTGACGAAATCGGTGCGGCGCTCGCGAAAAAAACTTCTGAAGAGAGGAAGATGAACAAGCAGATCGAAGATGGAAATTCATCTACCGATATTTTGGACTGAATGCCGCTGAAAAAATTCGTTGAATTTTCTTCGAGGCAGTGTTTTTCGTTACCTAAGACAATTCGATGTGCGAGATATTCACTTCCATCGACAACGAGCATCAAATCACAAAAACGAGATTCTTTCCACATTTGTGCAAGAATTTTACGTGCTTCGAGTTCAGTATTCGCTTGAACGAACCGTTGGATGATATCTCGATCGTGAATATCGGTTGACGATTGATTTTGTTCCAAAAGAATGTCATTTAATTTCAAGGTTAAAGGATTTGTTGGATGTGTTGTTAGATTTACCGCTGAAGTTTCATTCGTGTTTGACGACTGACTTGTCCGTAGATCTAAAATTGATAGACGAACCCGAAATGGACGAACAAGTAGGAACGGAGTAGTGCGATGAGAAGACATTTAGAAAGACATGATCGAAGAAAGAAAAAAAATCAACTAGTTGATTGGCGTTTTTTGTTTTCAAGGAAAAAAATTTCAATTTTAAGCGCCATGATTTCTCTTCTTCCTCTAACAACGGGAGTAATATGTGCTCAGGTGATGTTATTCAATACACAGGAAAAGTTACTAAAAGCGTTTTCCTTTCGCAGAGAAAGTCAATGGGAAAGGTTATTCTCTTTCATTTCTCAAAGAGTAGACTGACTCGATGGGGTCAAGTTCGAGTTGTTCGAAAAAGAAGAGAATGAACCGAGAAAATCAAACTTCACGATCTGTAAGAGAGATTTCATCGGTACGAAAACGATCATCATCGATTCCATCGAAACCACACGATCCACTGTTTGTTCGCACACCTAAACTACAACGACGACCGATATCTTTATATGGAAGGATATTTGAACTGGAAACCAATGTTGAAGATTACGCAGAAATATGGGATCAAAATGCTGAGGTAAACACATTCGAATAGAATTTATCGAAAGCTTCGAATATTCTTTAGTTATCCACAATTTTCCAATCGAAATCCAAATCAGATTCTACTCATTTTGAGCAACATCAAAATGAAACATTGAACAAAAAATGGAATCGAAAAAGCGCGGCTACATTTGATTCTGCTCACGTTGAATCCACCGTTGACAGTGAAACTCAGTCATCCATACATTTATCCTCTTCGTATCAAATCACTGACTTAATCAATAATCTAAATCAAATCCATAACCAGTTAGACGATATCACAAAGCGACGAGCCAGTCGAATATCGAACGAAACTGAATACGTACTTATACGCATTCTGAACGAAACCAAAGAGAAACAACAACGATTACTAGCCTATGCCAAAGAGCGACAATGCGAACAGGATGAAATTTACCAAAAATTATTGCAAGATTATATCGCACAATTAGATGAAAGAAAAGCGAAGGAACTCGCTGATTTACAGAAACAATTGCAGAGTTATCGAGATGAAATTCTCGAGGAATCTCAAGTGAAGGTGCGAACGGTCAACGATCAAGCAAATACACTGAAATCCAAAATTCTCCACGAGGAACAACAGCAGATTTCAATGAAAGTCAATTCGCTCATTTCACAAATTCAGAAAGCGTCCATTGATGATTCTACTCAACCATTCGGTAGCGAAATCCAAACAGCGACAAGCATCACCACCAATGCTACTGTCGGAACTAAATTGAACAAATAGCGCGCAGAGTGTGAGTCGAGGTTATTAACCGCATTTATCTAGAGTCACCTGCTTCAAAGATATAAATTTCATTTTCAGCACGAAACTTAACAAGTAGACCGACACATAACACATAAACTTTTTTTTATATTTTCGTGATGTAAATATACACAATAACAAAAGAGAAAAGATAATTTTCATACATATGATTTCTTTTATAAAAGACCTTGTTTCCGAAGATCATCATATGTTCGCTTGTTAACAACATTTCCCATTGAATCTTCAAACTCTTCTTCTGTTTCCGGTTTCCATCGTTCATCGTCTTTGTTATCTTTGATCTTTTTCCATAAACCCAATGCGTCCTCGATCGATGTGATATTCGCAAAATGCGCCGTATTCGGAATACCTAAGCAGCGCATACCATGTGCATGTCGCCATTCCTAAATCAATCAAATAATCCAACTGATAAACACACCGAACTGAAAGCGAGGAAAACTTACAGCAAAATGTCGTTGAAATGCTTTTGGTCCGCGATAGGTGTGGTTCCCGCAGATTTCGCAGTTGAAGTACATGTTAAGGCCATGTAATTTATAAAGCCAATAAGGAATTGGCTAATCGGAACAAAACATTACACGCAAAACATTATATTTTCTTGCACTTACTTTTCCATCCCAGCCAAGTGGTAAATTTTTTGGATTATAAATGAGTCCGTCATCTTCGAGATCGGAATCATCGTCGGAAACATCACCACCACCCATATCCTCATCATCGGAGTTGGTTTCACCAGCTCTCGCCTGTTTACGACGAACGTTATCCAATGTAGCTGCACGTTGTTCACTGAGTAAATCGATCAAACGATAAATTTGCGCTTCCATTCCTGCGATTTCTTTATGACGAACCGAATCTTTACTGAAAGTGAGAAGAAAAAAATCTACGTTTGGAAAGAAAAGAAATCCGCTTTTCTACGAACTTTCCACGTTTGGTTTTATCCGCATCTTTTGTGAATAGTGACGGATCGAGATCTTCAACAGACTTATCTTTCGTCGAAAATAAACGTTTAGCACGCTCTTCCAATGTTCTAAACATATACATTGAAACAGAGTCAATATTCACCAAGTTTCTTACCCTCCACATTTCATTCCGAGTGCTAATAAAGCAGATTTTAATCGGTCAAGACCAACCGACGCTAATTCCTGAAAAAAACACTCAAGTCAACGATCAATTGTAACTCTTCATCGAGCTTCTCACCTCCCACGACGAAAATCCACTTAAATCCAATGGTGCTCCACCTTTTGCCAACGCTCCGCCAGTTTCTTTCTGAAATAAAATCCAAAGTTAAGTTACTAAGAAAGATAAAAACAAGTTCATAACGTTACCGGCCATCCTGGAAAGATTCCTTGTTCCCATTTCAACTCGAATTCTTGTCTAACATGACTTAAATCTTTTTGGATGTTAATCAATGGTTTACAACGTTGAAGAAAATCGAATAGATAAGGAAATAAGTGCTCAAACAGATATTGCCGATAATCTTGTCCTTTGCGGTCTTTGGAAATTTCATACAAACGATCAAATCGTTGTAAATAGGTTAAATAATCCATTTTTTCCATGCCTTTGATATTCGAATAGAATTCGTAACAAAGATGAAGATCGAGGAAACGACCATAGCCCTCTTCATCCGTAAAACTTGCCAAAGCTAAACGAAGAGACAGACTTTCCTATAACGGAAGATTTACTGATTTACCTAATGGTTCTCCATCCTCAGTTTCTTGCAGTTGTCGCATGAATTCCTCGTATTCTATCGACATGGGAACGGCAATCTGAGAAAAGAACAAAATTTTCGAATAGAATAAAACTGAAAACCATTTCTCGCTTTAACAAACTTCATCTGAAGCTTTGGGATAATATTGACGGATATTTTTCAATCGAGTATAGAATTCCGTAAATTCATTCGGACCTGATAATGCTTCAATTTCTTTCTTCCGTGATCTGATCAAACAAAACGAAGTTATGCATTCGCAGTATCTTCACTTGTCGCTTACCCGTCTCTGTCATCATATGTTTCTTTCAAACGACTGGATGTTTCCGCATAACGCTATAAACATTTACAAGAGAGATTGTTTTCAACTAGGGAAAATCATTGACTTACATCGAGTAATAATTTAACCATATGTTCAGAATTGATTTGTTCTCGATGCTGAAAAGTAGAAAGAGAGGAATGACTTTACGGGAGAGAAGATTAAACGAACCGTGGCTTTTTTTCGTAGCATCTCTTTTGTCATTGTGTCCATCAGTCGTTCACGTTCTTCGTGATAACGACGTTGTTGTTCAAGAACGGAGTCGATCGACATGGCTATGGATTTCCTATCTACAAATCTTGTGAAATAATGCTCAGATTGATGTTTAGTAACAAATGAAATTTGTCATAGGCTGATTTTCACGCACCGGAACCAATGAATATAATCTTCAAGATTATTCATATTTATTTCAAAGGTTCAAAAATTACGAATTTCAAAGCCTAGAAAAATCGTTTTCACTGATATAGATGTCGCTGTTTTCTGCGTTTACAGTTCATTTTCCAGAGTAGAAAATCTCGAAACAGTTGAAATTCTTCATCGATCTATCGCATTGAATTTTCCCGATGAAAATCACGAAGATTTGTTTCTTATTTGCAAAGTCGAATTTTAATTTCAATCTTTGCGAAGGTCGTTTAATATAAATTCTACTATGCCGCCTAGCCAATGGAATTTCATGGAATGCAAAGAGAAAAATGATTCTTTGTTTTGACGTATTTCATCGTTCTTTCTCAAATCGTCTATACACTCGATTACTTTTCGAACGAAAATAACAACCTCGAAACCACATTGTCTTTTGATTTCGTGTTTGCCTTTTTTTTATTAGATTTTCGAGTATCATCAACTGTCGTTCTTTTCTTTTTCTTTTCTTCTCCTTCCTATCCAATAGATTATTCTTCTAAAAGAGAAAAAAATGTCGACAGAAGCTGAAACTAAAGGCAAAAAGGTAAGACTTGATTTTCACCGAATTTTCCTCGAATATCTTCTTATTCTCCTGTTCGATCTAGCGAACGCACGAAGAAGACGATGAATCGAACGGAGGTGCTGAAACTACGACTGCAAGTTCAAAGAAAAAATCCACCCCGGTGAAAGCAGCCACATCAACCACCAAGACCAAATCACGAAACGATGAAGAAGATGATGAATCCCGCGAAGACTACAATGAAGACGACTCCAACAGTGTGGAAGTTCACGGTAAAAATGCATCAAAACGCAATGGCAAAGCAACATCAACGAACGCAGCAGCTGCCAGTGGTATTGAATGGAAATTTCTCGAAAATTTTTCTCACGAATTTCTTTCCTTCAGGTGACGCTGACGAAGATGGCGATTTCGACGACGATGAAGACGATGAAGGCTCCGAAGACGAGGAGGATGGTTTGTTTTGATGCAAAGAAAATGCCCTACTCTAATTAATTTCATCATTTAGATTACAAGGGACAAGGTGATGGTAGTGAAGGAGAAAGTGATGATGGTAATTATTATTGGTTTGCTTTTCTTTCGCTCTACTATCTATAAACTTGTAGGTGGAAGTGAAGGTGATGCCGGTGGTGATGATGATGAATCAAAAGATGTGGTTGAGGATGATGACGAAGACGACGAAGGTGACGAAGAATCAAAAGAGTGAAAATCTGTCATTATCATCCGTTGATTGCCAAACATATGGACGCTTGTTTTTTTTTCTTGCGTGTAACGTTGAATGTCTTTCTTCTTCTCGAAACTGATATCCTGCTGATTGTCAATCAGTTCAAATCTTCGGTTTTGAAAGTATTAGACAGACACATTCGTTTTTCCTTTCTTTTTTGTTGATCTACATGATTGTTGTGTAGTTTTTCTTTTTTTCTTCTTCTTCTTTTGGTTTGTCTCTCATTTTCATATGTGTTTCGTTTCTTTGTGTATGGCATTCGGAAAAAAACGAGAAAAGAAATTGTTTTTTGTTTACCTGTCTTGTTAACAAATATACACGAAAGAACAATGTCAATAAAAAAAAACAATTTTGGTTTCATTACTTATCTGATTATCAACTGATGGTATGACAATTAATTTCAGGCGGAAAAGTTTAGTTACGCGTGATCGATAACTACGCTCGGATTGTTTGAAGCGACAAGGAGAAATTCTATTAGATCTGATTGACAGACAAAAGATGACAACATTCTTCTGAGAAAACATATTATCATCCAGAACAGAATGTATTTTTTTATTTTTCTATTTATTCGGTAACATCGAACATATCTTAGTCCTTGATATTTACAACTAACCCATAGTTGAAAACAACGAATTTAGCAGCGCGCTGTCATAATTAATCGTATACACGAACTGGAATCTTCAAGATAATTATTTCAACGGAATAGCATGTGATTAACAGTTATTAACTTCGTTGATTCGATTCTGACGTCAAATAATTTCTTTTTTCTAGCTGAACCCATTGACGTATTATCTTTAATTTAATAAATTGTGATTGATATATTAGAGGGTATGAACATAATACTCACGACGGTTGTTCCAGAGCAAATAAAACGAACAAGTCATTTTTACGATTAAGACAAGAACGACAAATCATCGAACATGGTAAGCAGATGGTTTTTACTTTCTAACGAGAAGTTTTTTTTTTGGAATTCAATAACTTAGGAAAGAGAGTGAGAGAAAAAGCAAGGTTAAGAATGATTTCGTATATCAATTGACTGGGTAATCGTAGACATGATTAGTTTGTTCTCATCTGCAATCGATCAGAAATCAAATCTCAACGAACAAATATTTTCTTTTCGACAATTTGTCAAAATCGCGTCGTCTAATCCGAAGAAAAACCTAATCTAATCTGGATATAATCAATTACGTCTAGATCATAACCTATGAATTCGATTTAATTGATTCATATCATCTCTGTCCTTGACATAATTTACTAGATGATCATCGAAGTTAGAGGTAATCAAGCAAAGTATATCATATCATAGACGATTGATCTTTGTCTATCTGATTAGATTCTTTCTCAAGAAGAAAATCTCATCGAGATATTACTTAACCACGTATGGAGTCGATTTCTTCTTTTTATTCATTCATTGTCCTTGATCTCGACTTTCTCGGCTATGTTATTTATTGGCACAATTAACACTCTATATCCATCTGTTCTCGCGATGGATACACTAGATAATTATTCAATGGAAGTCAAAGCAAAGGTTGACGCCTCTTTTGCGTTGCCGTCTCGTGAACCGTTTATTATGTTTTGTGTTCGCATTCAACATATCGCAAGCGATGTCCTATCAATATAATCAAGGCCAATTGAATGTTTCTATTCCGATGTAATAGTTGTGCTGAACATCATCATCTTTCTGCACGATTGTTTTAAGGATACAATTAGATTTCTTTTCTCGTTCTCGTTTTCTTTCTCGAACAAATCATCTACCCACATATTCTTAATAATCAAGTAGGAAAAAAAACTCATTGGCGTAAGTCAATGATAGACAGTGATATTTCCTCGGCTTTTTCTCTCTTCCTGAAAAGAAATAAATTATTCAACTATGGACTTATATATATATATATATATGAAGGTTATATGTTCATTTACAAATAAACTATCTTCGTAACTAACTCTCGTTCGTGCATTTCCCACTGCTTCTATTTCTCTCTCTCTCTCGGCATGTGTTTCGGCATACCGAGTGGCAATTATGTCGAACTCATTTATTGAACTGTGTTGTGTATGTCATCACTTATGATGACTTGTGATAGATCACAGGAGGATATCATGATAGTTTCATTCGATATTGTTTGTATCGTGCTGCTTCGTTTTAGACAATGTCATCAACAGAAAATTGGCTGAAACTTTTTCGCTGGTGGCAAGAACATTTGAAATGCCATTCACTTTCAACACCAACAATTGATGATCAACGAGGATTGTTACAACGACATCCTTCGTCAACGTCGACATCCTCGGTGAAGACTTCACAGAAATTCAAGATGAAGAAACGTGCGTCATTCGGAGAAGTTGATGAACATCAAGTTGGCTACAATGATTTTCGACATGTTCGTGACAGTATTCGAGGAAAGAATCCTCTTACGACACGAATTACACCGACAAATGCAGCTTATAAAAGGTTAGTTGATTAAACCCTTCCCGAATCCAACTCTTCCGGAGTGAATCAGAACGAATCACTGGAGCATTTCATGTGCCTTTTGATCATCGATCAATGCACCGAATGTAATTAAGATAATCATCTAACAGAGTAGTTCATTTTTATCATCAGATTGAATTAGTTTAGTTAATTATGTAGGTAGACTTAATATCCTTGGTGCAAAGTCTAGCCATTTGACTTTTATTTGTTTATGCACATGTTACAATAAATCCCCTGATATATTGACAAAATGGCACGAAGCCATTTGTTTGTCTGAGACTGCTTGTCTATCTCGGAGATGACGCAATTGATGATTAAGATTATAGATTGCCTTGATACGATGAAGGAAAAAAGAAAACGAGAAAACCTTGAATTATTAGCACAAGTTGACGTACATCTTATCTGAAGAAATGAGAACTAATTTCGATGAGGAGAGTGTCCGTCAAACAACAAATTGAAAAAAGACACTCAGATTGGCATTGAGATTGGATTGTTTGCTCTGATTTGATACAAGTAGAGATTGACATTTCAGCCAAAAAGACAAATCATATTTTCGAAACACGGATCTCATAGCTAATGAGAGAAAAAAAGACTCGACGCTTGATTTCAATGTACCATATGTACATACACACATGCTTGTTTTTTTCGCTAATATAAACATTAAAGGAGATAGTTGATCGATTGTTATTGTTGTTTTAGTATTTTGTCCTTCGTGATTACTCGTTTGACAGACGTTGATCAATTGAAATTGTATCGAATAAATTGATATTCAATGAGTCAATATTTTTCGAACTTGTTATTAAGGATGAAATTGCAGCATAGTCTCAAAATCCTTCGTCCATATCAGATAAAGCGAAAGTATTTTCGTTTGTTTTTTTGTAAGTCCACATTTCTCAGCAGTGTACGTTTGAGAATAGTTAATTTCCTATTCATGACTATAGATTTGTCAAAACAAAATCATTTTCTCATATTAAGGATATTAACAGCACGAAAATGATTCGATATCACGCATATCGAGTCGCCGTTGATATGAATACCTTCCGAAAGACTTCAGCATCTTTGCTTTTCAAATGGACTTTGTTCTCGGTACTAAGAAAAAGTAAATCTTAATGACTAGCTTGATTTCTTCCAGCGAACTGATACTTTTCAAACGGGTGGGCCAATGATTATTAATAGAAAAAAGTAATATCCATAATAAAAATAGCAACTATTAATATACAGATGGAATGTCCTATTCACATCCTTTGATAATAATAATAATCTTTGGATAATGTTTTCTATGTGCGTCATAAATTAGTTCGAGAAGAAGGAAACAATTATTTTTTTGTTTCCTCTCCATATGTTTGAACAAATCTTGTAGCCATAATAACCTTTCAGAGATATTTTTATTTTTTCTATTAATTATCGCCATATTTTCCTCTTCGCCGATTGATTTGCATTAAAGGATAGAAATTAATTCGTATCACATTTGGTACACTCGTGGGTTAATACCATAAGTCGATGTTAAAAGTTCGAAATTTTCTTTTAGACGTAATTTTCGTCGTTCGACAACCTATGATCTTCCATCGGATGACAATGATTCTAATGAGAATACGTTTGTGCCATCAAAGTTGTCTTCAATGAGTAAACTCAGAAATCGATACTCTCGCCGATTGTCACTTGTCAAATTCGAACTATCACCAACAAATTCTTGTGCAATGAAAGGTAATTCAATGAAATAGAAAATCCGAATATTCATCCGATATTGATTTTTAGACGAACATAAATCAATAATCCCTTCATGTAGTCCCAATCTTATCCAGAAACTCTTATTCAAACAATTCAGTACAAAAACTCGACCATGTACCATCGGAATATCCGTAAGAACTTTTTCTTCGATCATTCACCAATTCTTTTCATCGAATTCTAGTCTGACGACAATACAACAACAACAGTGTTGAATGATACACCTCCGTAAGTATAAAAAGTCAATTTATACCTGAATTGATTTAATCATGAGAAAAGACGATTCATCAATTCGAATTTTCTTCGTGCCTGTCAACGAAAATTGTTTTTCTCGATTTAGTAATCGACGACGCACGAGTACAGCAAGTAGTAAACATTCGTGTCTTAGTTTATCGCCATCTCCCAACTCGAAATCTCATTCGGGTGAAACATCTCTTTTGCCAGTATTTGACAAAGCTTTATCCAAAAGTCAACAATCAGATCTAAATGCATATTTATCCAAACGACGCAACACAACGGGAAGTATTTCAATAAATAAACTTGTTGATTTAAAAAATGTCTCAAATGTACATTCGTTGAAAATTACTTCTGCACACAATTCAAGTAATAAGATTGCTGCTGAAAGTAAATATTTTCTTTGTTTCGACGACGAAATTCACCATTAATTATCCTATTAATTCTTTAAAGATATCTTTCAAACGGTTGAAGATTCTGATTTTCTTGGAACTAAACATTTAATCCATGCAAATGAAAATCTTGTCAATTCGTATGTGCCATTTCTGTTTATTCTAGAAATTCATCGTCTTTCTCTTGTTAAAGATATAACGAACATGATTGGTGTCCATTAGATGTTGCAATCATGTTAAATAACATTTCTATGATTCGACTTTTATTACATTATGGTGCTGAAGAAAGTTTAAAAAGTAAAGCGAATCGTGATTTCTTCATCTTCTAATCTTGATTTTTAGTTCAACCGGAAGAAGTTCGCTATCAAAGCGTTTGTCAGCAATTGGTGTCCTGTACTGAACTAACAACAAATGGATCGATAAAGAAATCGTCATCAAATCGATTAGCACCCGATGACGCAACAGTAAGGACTCGAATAACTTCTCAAGGAAAAATAAACACACATAAAATGTCACAGTGTCGTTGAAAAGAAGAAGTTCATGAAAACATCTGATCAATTTATCTAATTTGAACCTATCGAGGTCTTTTCTCTTAGTCGGTAAAATCTGATATGACAGATCGTTTGTGGGTGAACGTCAACTCTGTCTATCAATGAAAGTTTGTAAAATTCTGAAACTCGATATTGACGCAAAAGGATTGAAGAAGCATCTTCTCCGTCCTTCAAGAGTACAAATGTAAATTGAAGAGATTCTATTCGTAACATGTTTGGAAATTTGATCGAGTGAAATAACTCATTTACGTCATTGAGAATGAATGTTATTCTAGGCGCGTCGTTTATCTCCATCGTCGGAAAAACAAAGTCGCCATCGTCGTCCAAGCAAAAGTCAACAGCAACAGTTGAATCAACAACGTTCATTAATGTTATCTCAAATGAAAGATAATTATGAACAAGCAGGTACGAATCACATGAGAATAGAAAACCTATGACGTCGTTATCTTTCTTCTTCTTTTGGACTCTTATCAATTCTATAAAAACTAATTAGTTACGTGACACATTGAACGACGAGATTGTATTCCGTGTTTTTGTGTCTCGAGTAAAACAAAAGAATATTCGAGGCATTAAATAGTCTATTGACTAGTCATTTCTGCGAGTATGAGTACGATGAATGGCAAACAAAAGTTCCGATCAACAGTTCTCGTTGTTAAGAATGCGTTGAGATTTCTGATTACATATGAAGGTAAAACTTTTGATTTAACTTATCAGAAACGTAAGTTGTGGGGAAAACTATCATGATAACGTGAGATTTTCTTTGTATTTAGGGGTGCCGGATGCACCGACAAATGTCCGATTGATTGTTACCGGTTCAGATAATATAACAGTGACATTTGATGAACCATTGCGATCAAATGGAATTATGGTTGTCAAATATAAAAGTAATTTGACGGTTGCTGATAAAAAATGAGATTTATTTGGAATTGTTTTCGTAGTTGAATGGAGCTTTGATGAGAATTTTACTGACGTTACATTTGATATTATAAAAAATTGTTTTTTACGAGAATATGTTATTCGAAATTTACCTGTTGGACAACGATGCTATGTACGTGTATCCGCAGGAAACCTCAAAGGCTTTGGACAAACAGTTCTGGCGAATCCACCTTATTGTACACCGTCAAGTATGTCGAAGTCGCGATGATTTATCGGTGTATGATTGTTACTGCTTTTTATAGATTGGCGAGAATTTTCGAAAACATCAAGAATAAACATTTGTGATTTACGTTTCGAAGAAATTCTCAACAAAATTCTCAATGATCGAGAAGGAAATGGTGAGTTGCAATGAATATTTTTCATTGTGTTGAAAGTTGACTTATGAACAGAATCAAACGAGACGTCAAACTTGAGAAATCGTCGTCGAAGTTATGGAACTCTTCGTAAAAACATTCGGCAGCTATTTCAAATCTATCCCCGCCTAGCTCGATCAATGAAACGGTACAGATTTATGATTTTTCTCATCTTGCACAGCCAATTTTGTTTCAGAGGTCTCTATCTAGTCTCTGTAATGTTTAACGGCGACCGAATTTTGGTCACAAACGAAGATGTTTTACCAATGGTTGAAGTCGATGAAAACTACGGTCATAATCTATTAGCCGATTTTCAATGGTTTATGAAATTAACATTCGTCTGGGATGATTTGAAGAGTTTACGACCTGATTTGCAACGCTGTTCCAGTGTAACATCATTTTACCTACGAATTAAACTCGTTCAAGCAGCGATCGAACTTCAGGTAAAGCAAAGCGACAATCTTTCTCGAAGAATCATAGTACATCGAAAGAACTAATCCTTCGATATTGATAAGATCAAATTCTTCTGGAGTATTTCATTCTGTCTAGACATTAGAAGAAATAAACAATCTTGGTCGTCTTCATCATACATATATTCGTGATAATGATGGCAATGTAGCATTTGTACTTATTAACGATTTGTCATCAGATACACGTGCGAATATTTGTCCATCGAATTTGAAATGGATATCAACGACGAAATTCTTTGAAACAATGAAAAATACTTCGAATAACTCATGCCTTCAGCAAATTTCAGATAAACTTCCAGTAGGAACAGATTGAATGAAAATATTAACTTATTTTTTCATTTTCTCAGGAAATGATCGAATTTTATCATGCATCGATGCGTCGTTTGGACTCGGGTCTCTATGTCGCTTATCTAAAAATGCAAAATAGCGTGGATTCACTACGTGTGATGGTCAATAAACATATGCCGGGCTCGTTACCTTGTACAAAAATCCGTTCAAATGCAAATGTATCACGGTAAATTTGTCCCATTTGTTTACTTCGTTTAGAAAAGTTTCGTTTTGTAGAGAAGAATGGGAATGGTTACATAACAACCAAGAAAATTCAGTTGCTGATGATTCATTGGACAATAGTTTAGAATCATTCAAAACTCAGTTTCGCAATGCAACGAAAGAATTGTTTGTTGTACTGAGTAAGACATATGAAATTTGATGAGAACAAATGCGACTTTTCGGTTGTTTTAGATCTTCCGGAGAGTCATTTCTCTAATAGTCGAATCTATAACTCTCAAGTTGTGGAAATTCGCGATGACTTATCATTGATCATTCTTATGTCAACGGCCGATGAAGTAAATATCCTTTCCAATCCATCAAATCATTCATTAACATCATTTATTTACTTACCTGTGTATATATTCGAAATTCGTATGTAGAAAATGTTCTTCTCCTCGATTTTACCTTTAAGATTCTGTTGTATAGTTCAACATCTGAGTAACAATTACCGTTTTATTTGTCAATACAGTCGTGTATCCATCTGTTTGGATTTCGAATTGATTTGTGCGCAGCAAAATCAACGCGAAGCATTTTCCATCAATGAATTGGACGAAACTCGTTATCGTCTTAATCATTTACTCGCCTGTCAACAAGACCTCGATGATATTTGGCGTCTATCACGTTGGCTCGTCCATGTGATTAACTGTGCAAAAGATAAAACCTATTTCGGCATATCCCTAAAATCGTTTCGATCAAAAACAGACTCTGCATACGAAAATGAAACTTGTTTCATTGAAAAAAGTGACAGTGGTTTCATCGATATCGAAGATCATTCGATCGAATTAACATTCTACATTTCATTATTAACATCAAATGCATTTATTCCGATAACCATACGTTTGAATAAGATGATGAAATTGAATGAAATCTTGCAAATGATTCTTAAACAACAGCAGGAAAATTTGCAAGATTCGCATTCGTCGTTGAATTTCATTTGGGTTCATTCGAATGGAAGAGAATATATGATTGAAGATCATTTAACAGCGTATGATATTCAAAAACGGCTGGTTCATTTTGGTGGACAGATTTATTTATGTTCGAAAGATTTGCCCGTGTTACAAGCAACGCAATCCGTCGACAAAACCTCATGGCTTTTCCCTCCGACAAATGACAGACATACGAACGAAAAAGGATCAAATTTAAGTTTGAATATTTAAATCTTACCCTGTAAATTTGAGTAAAAATAAATGTTATGTGATATAATTTTAAAAAAACAAACAAAGAATCGCTTGCATTTCTCATGAGCGCTGTGCAATCGAGAGGAATCTCGAGTAAAATTAGCATTCATGTGACAAGATAGAAAGAAGTATCAATCTAAAAATGGATCAATGTTCACAGTCTGGCGTAGGTATGAGAATTCTAGTATAAAAATAAGTTGAGGGTGTGTGGGATGAATTAGATCTTTTGAGTAATGGATAATCCCCAGGAAATTTCATAACAGAATCAATGTATTCGAACAGCCGAGCTTTCTATTATGTCTAGCTTCGATAATTGTGTAGAAACAGACAAAAATCTAAAACCTATTTTTCCGTCTGGGTCATGCGGTTCACGACACAAAAGTGCATCTCACTTTGCTAAGAGATCTTCTATAATAAAGTATTCCAATGAAGACTTTACGTACACTTTATCATCTTGGCTCTTTTCTTTTCTGCCTTCCGCGAAATTTATTTCAAATAGTAACAAACATAATCACGATGAATTAACGCCCAGATTCTTTTTTGATTCTTTCTGCTGGCACATGTGGTCCTCCAAGCATTTGCAAGACAGCTTCATGTAAAAATGTACCTAAGCCATCGGGCAATGGTTGAATACGCTCGAAAAAATACGCATTGACTTGTGCGCCCAACAGAAGAATAATAGAAAAATAATAAAAGAATGTTATTAAAATCACCACGAAACCGATGAGACCAATAAACGAGCCCATAAAACGTCGCACATACAATGGAAAGAGAATGAGAAATATATCCAACAAAATCGCGGCAATCAATGCTCCGCACCATATCTGTTTCAACAATATTTTCTTATTCGGCACGACAAAGTAAATGACAAAAAATAGAATAAACAAAATCGTGATTGATATGACAATACCAGCAATGAATATTCCGAACTGTGCACCACCATTATCGGGTAATGTATTAATCAGAAATGAAGGTACAGCACTTGCAACAATAATGAGTATAACGAGCAGAATAAACAAAATTAACATTCCAATGGCAATTAGATTTTTCTTTAGAAACGATCGATCTGCTGTTCGATAAAATATTGTAAAGGTTTCATCGATCGCCACGAATAGACGTGAACCACCCCACAATGCAAAGATAATTCCAATAGCAAGAATACCACCGCCATTATCACCAAGATTATTAGCAGCAAGATTAGTAACCTAAACATGATGTTTCATCGGTCTTTCAAAGCACAAACTGTTCTTTTACCTCACGAATAGCTGTTTTGGTCGTATTGTCACTACCAGAGTCAGCGATTGAATCAACAATTGATTGCTGTGCACTTGGATTACTACTGAGAACAAGTCCGAAAATGCCAAGAGCTGCCGTGAACAACGGAAGAATCGCAATCACGAAAGTATAAGCCAATAACGAACCGAAACCTAGTGTTCGATCATTAAGAATCTTCTTAATAAAGCCCCAAGCCGATATTGGAGGTTTGGCTGGAGTCAGAGGAATTCGTCGAGCATTCGATCTTGCTGAATAACTAAACATGTCCTTTTAGTAAAAAACACTGTCAAATGAGAGTGCAGTAGTCATTTACTATTGACAACTGTGAAGCGATTCGCTTATCTTTTCTAATTTATTTCTACGCGGAAAAGCGATACGCTTGACAAACGTCAAGTCGAACGAAAGAGTCATATTTTTGCTGTCTGATAATTTATTCATATAATATCCTACGCAGCCTTCTCTACTCGTAAACAGGATGATTAATTAATCAATCTCAATATATTCCTAAATATCACATTTTCATACAAACCAACGATGAAGGTGCGTCTCGACAGTGGTTCGATAGAATTGATATTGAAAATGTTCTCCGACAGATACGAGCGCATGTTCGATGATTCTATGCAATGTTCTATTCAGGTACAACAAGTGATTAACAGAATGCTAAACGACCCGTTTTTTTGTACCGCAAGTAAACATGCGTGGTTTGAGTAGGCAAAGAAAGAGAGCATGTTAATGAGCAAAATCATATATCTGTTTGGCTTTTTTAGAAGAAATATATCGAACAGAAATATACAAGGAAAAAGAAAACAAACAAACAAACAGACAGAGAGAAAAGATACAGTTCTTTGCAAAACAGATAGAACACATCAATTGAAATATCCGGTGAAACAAATAAAGATAGATTGAGTGATAGGGAGAGAAGCATACTGTCAGAAAGTCTCTTGTCTCGCTGATTAAGATGTATTTTTCGTGGATAAACGTGAATTTTTCAATGAAGGAGATGAATGAAATGTATCGATCACTTGTGTACGTAGTTGTTCGACGACATGACAAAATTTCACAGCTGGACCTAGTTTGAATTCGAGTAAATCTTGGACTTTTGGTAAATCATCGAGAAGAAGGAGAGCAGCACCATCGATTTCCTATAACGAGAAGAGAAACGTTGGTTTTAACAAATAACGATGATTGTTCGTACTTGTTCTTTGATTGTTTTCAAGGCAAAGGAACATCCAGATTGATTCAAATAGGAACAGACGTCGTTAACATTCCATGTGACCGGATTTCGCGTATCAATTGGAGAAATTGGATAAGTTGATTGAAGTAGCGTTGTGGGAGGGGAAATTTCCACTTTTGGAATTGCAGATGAAAAATCAGGAACGAATTGAGGAGAACGTCGTTTCTTCTTTGCTTTATTCGATGGAGGTGATGATGGATTCGATAAAATATTCATAGTTATCACAGGAGATGCTGAGCGTTTATTTTTCGGCAAACGGGATCGTTTGGGTAATTCTAAAAACAGACAAAAGTCAGTTCCTGATGAAAATATCCGATGACAAACCTTTGGTTGGAATGGGTTCTGGTGGTGAAGGTTCTATTTTAGGTTGTATTACTTTGATTGGTTCTTGTTTAATCGCTAGTTTTTGTTTTCGATTTGTTCGTGTTACTGTGTGTGTTCGTGGCTCAATATGAACACGAAAACCACGCGTCTTTCGATCACTTCCCGGCAGTGGAGGAGGTTGAAGTGTTGGAGACGAGTTGTCGTTTGAAAATGTTTCGGATGATCCTGTGTCAACTGATGGTAGTACTTCTACAACAGGTGTCGAAACTGCCGAAAGAACTGTGCTTGGCTTTAAAAGGCATAACAAAGACTTTTGTTTCCGTTGTCGATTTTGAGCCGTACGATGTTGTGTTCGTTTATGTTTCGAGTGAATTGAATGAGCTAAACAAAGCAAATTTGTTTTAAATCAAGAAAAGTTTCGGAAACTTACCAAATGAATTCATTAAACGATGGCATTTGTCTGGACATTGATGTTCGAGTCGTGCCATACTGATTAAATTTGGACATGTTTCTAGTTGTGTACATACGTGACGAATGTATTGATACACTACATGTGGATCCGTTGGTAGAGAGACTGGTCGAATCAGTTTCGAAGCTTTTTTCGCCGCTTTGATATATTCAGTTTTCAAATTCGAAGTGTTCGCTGGATGTTCAAGTCGACGCAGCGCTCGAAGTGTGTTTGTTGATGTTGACGTCGCTGAAAGGAGATGATGGAACATGTCGATGAGAACATGACGATATGGACCAGGACCGAATCGAGAGGGAATACGAGCAAGTCGGGAAGCACAGAGATGTGGACCAGATAAACACCGAATGTTCACGTATAATGTTAATTGGTAAATTTCATTGTTCATATAAACTCGAGGGATTTGAGGATAGTGCGTCACTGACGAAAATAATCTACAACGAAACGAATTATCGAAGATTTTCGGTGACAACTTATTCTTACTCATATCGATTTTGTTCGTAAGTTTCGATCTCGACTTTGTATTCGATTGGAGGTAATAGTTCGAAATTATTGAATTTCGCCCAGCCAACCGGAAAGATATCCAATGAATTAATCGGCATAACATGATAAAAGAGACGTTCATCATCGAATAAACTTGTATTATCAACTCTTAACCACATTAGATGATCAACGACATGAATAAGTGTCACTGAAAACACTCGATCACAGTTATTCAACGTATAAATCATTTCCAATTTCATTCCGGGTTCAGCACGATTGTTTCCCGTAGAATTTAATGTTATCAAATTGAAACAACGTTCAGGGGCTAAATCATTGTTCTCCGTTTTTTCGCTATAATGATTCCAATAATCCTCCGATTGACGAACACCTCTTCCTTTCATCAAGACGAATCGATGTTCGGCCGCCCAATGAGCTGGTAAAATATGAGGATGAGTAGCATGTCCGATAAATTTCGTCTCATTTTCGTTTTCAATAACAACATCGAAGTAATATTCATTGTGAATCAAGCCGATTTTGCCAACGTAAATATTCTGTGTTATCTCGTCGAAAACTTCTAACTTCATTCCTTCGGTAAAGCGATGTTTACGAATTTGTTCTTGATCTTTGAAAAGGTCTTTCGCGTGAAACTGCTTCTTCGATTGAGTTAAACACATATCAATGATCGATTGTTTGTCCGAAGTCAACGATAAATTTGATGCAGTGTCATAAGAATACACTGACGAATTTTCCGATGTCCAACCAACGAAATGCACACGCCAGTCGAGATAAAATATATGAATATCACATGAAGGATCTTGGTCGGTTATCGAATGAACATATTGAAGATCTAATCGTCCACCGCGATTGTTGATTATCCGAACAAACCATAGAGTCCAAGGACGATGAACATCTTGAATTTCTAGAATCATTCCGCATTTTAATTGTTCAATTGGGTTCAAACCAACATCCTAAACATCAAACAACCGTTCTCAATCGTTTTTCAATCATTTCTCACGAACTTTATCAAATAAATACGCCGCCGGTGTTTCCAATTCTTCATTATTATCATTTTTCTCGTTCCCGTTAAGACTCACATTACTATTATTGTTCGTCGCTTGTTGAATTGCGCGTTTGGTGACGATGGGCGGCGGTAACATCAACTTACTATTGTCTTTACACCAGCCGATCGGATGACAACGTTGGCCGTATATATCTGCCCAGAAATCATTTGACATGTCTTCATCAGGTATTCCAACGAAATGTAGAAGAATGAGTCGATGAGAAACTAATTGAATTTGCGTTAGCCAGTATAAGTCCTTTTGTAAATCATAGCAATATTCGAGTTTCATGTCGATTTCAAAACCGGAACGAATTGATGATAAATAATGATCGAAAAATTCATCCGAAATAGAGCGTTCGTTGATTAAGGAAAAATACTTCGACCAGAGAAAATTCGAAGGAGAGAATGGAGAGGATAATGAAGAGATTTGAAGATTGTGAATTGTTAATCGAGAAGAGGATGAACTGAAAAAAAAAACAAGAAGAAAAGTCGCGTTTCTTTGTCACAAAAAGTACAATTGAAACTTACGGGGAATTTTCCTGGCGATGACGAAAATCAAGTTTGGATTTTTGAATATTGGAACTATCTGACAACGAATCTTCTTTTATTGGCACATTTTGATATTGATCAGTTAATGATTGTTCAATATCAAAATCGTTTCTCAAATCGAATCTTCGAAAATCATCGTCAGAAATTGTATCTGTGTATTGACATGAAGAACCATTGGTCCAATTATCGATAATATTATCTGGGTGATTATTGTTTTTCGTCGTTGGTCGTTGACTAAGATCGAGAATAGAAGAGATTGTTGAATCCATTGAATAAGACTTCTCTTCGAGTTTGGGATGGAATTTTACATAATTATCATCTGAAAGAAAATTATTCGTAATTGAAGAAAAGATTGAATTTAGTGAAATTATCAAGGTCAACAGAATAAAAGAGAAGTTTAATGAAGATTTTATTTTTCGATTTGTTAAACAAAAGATTTGTTGTAAAAAAGAAGCAATAATAAGATGTAAAAAATATCTTTCTTTAGAAAAAAAAGAAAAGTTTTCGGTGGTAAGAGAGCAAGTAAGAGAGAAGAGGAGGGAGAAACAGGGAGGGGAGAGACATACGAACGAGAGGGAGAGAACAAGAACGAGAGAATACCTTTATCATTCTCAATATTATCGTTGAACAGGTTATTAACCATTCAGAAGAAAATCATTATCCTCTAACATAGATGGCGTTATTAGTTACATCCATTTCTTATACAAAGAAAAGATTTTTTAAAATTCAAAGCAAACTAATTGCAGTTCTATCTTGACTATATGATGATATTTGACAGGAATCGTACACGCAGAAATTTCCTGTTGATGTTTTTTTCTTCATCCAAACAGATGTGCTAAAAAGTAATACATAAAAACAGCAGACAAAATGATCTTCGAAGGTATCATATCAGTGTGAAGTTAGCTCCATGAAACAAAACATATAAAACCTTATATTCAAATGAACTCCCGTCTATGAAAAAAAGTCCTGTCGTATGGACAACATCTTGAAAAGTTTGACTAGGGGAGATTTCTTTTCTGTTTCGTGGTGCTAGTTAAATGGTACTAAAACATACTCATTATTTCTACACTCAAAATTTGGATTATCAAATATTGGTGTGGACAAAAACTTCTGCTACATAAAATTACATCTGATATATCTCTTTTTGCAAGAAAACTCACTGGAGTTAAGTCCTTCGTTAAAGATTGTTAAAATGATTTCTTTCACTGAGATTCTTTCTCAACTGCAGACACTTAGTTATTCATCAACATCATTTCAACCTCACTATTCCACATCTCATATCTTTCACGTACATTTACTCATCCATTCTCAAGATGATGTGATGTTGTAATTGATCGTTCTTACCTTTTAGATTGAAGCATTATTTAGTCAAACTGTTGATGAAAAAGCGCACAATCTGTCCTCACATCGACTTCAGTGTTATTGTATTGTGTGCAAAGGAAAAAGATAATCTTTTGGACCAGATGTGTTACATTATCGACGAGCAAATATGACAATGTTGTAATGGGTAACAGTTCCTTGATTATTCTAAACATTTTTCATGAAGACATGTCTTCTTATCGATATTATGCTAACTAAACGGAATTTTTCCGGTAACATATCTACTACATGTATGTATTTCCTTTTACATGTTACTTCTAAAATAAAAACTTTTTTCCTTTTCAAATCGATTAATTTGACATCATATTTGAAGGGTATATTCCTGGCGTTGCACGTACTTTCGGAATGTGGTTCAACATCATTCGCAAGAAATATCATCAAACAGAATTACTTCACTGCTTACTATCAAATCTAGATCAGTATTCAAACAGGAAGAATCAACACCAAGCTTTTTACCACTTTATTTGGCTTGAAGCACTGTAAGAATTAAACGGGAAATATTTTTATGAAACTTCCATCAGCATCAAATTCCTTCAATCACCATTGCCAACAAACATTGAAGCAAGTTTTACGAAGAAAAACTAATCGAGCCGTTTGACCTAGTTAGTTGTTATCAAACGAACGCAAACTGAAGTTTGAAATAATTTGTCCTTAAAGTCGTCGTAACAAACGTTTTACTACCTGTAGGCGATGTAAATATTTCACGAATAGTTCACCTTCACCGCACATCCTTTTGTGTGGATGCTAAGGCGAACGAATGTACCAACCGTGCACTTATTCATACATGAACATTTATTTTCAGTATTGATGTATCTTAAACGAGTAGCTTCTTGTTTTACTTAAAGCGAAAAATTATTGTCAACAATGGAGCCAAAATCGAGATCTTTAACGAACAAAATACCAGCGGTTATTATGATACATTTGATAGTTATGACGACAGCAATGACATATATCACCGTGTTCAAAGAAATACCTCTAATTTAGACAATGATGATGATAGCGAGTTTTTGAATATAGTATTAAAATTCTATGGCACTCTTAAGTTTCTCCAATGGTTAATCAATTTTGTTATTAGTCTGGTTAACAGAGTTACTATATGTTAGTTTTCACTTATACCCAACGCCTTCCTATCCATCAGACAATAATGGAGTGAATGAGAGATAGCAGAACGTTTCGATCTGTATCAGTTCGATTACCACATACAGTTGTCCTACTTTAGTTGTGATAAATGTAGATGAGTTGAATCGAGATCTTCCTGATGGTGATGTTTACTATGCAAGAGAGAAGCCAAGATGACTGATGCCGACAATAGTCCAAACGCAACTGAAAACAAGGACAAATCAATTCGAAAGGTCAGATGCCAAGGTAGAGAATAAAGATAGTTAGCGATGACAATGTATTTTCTGTTATTGGCAACATTACATTGTTTACCAGCAGCAGGTATAGATATTACATGAATTTATTAAGTACCTGAACTCTTCTTGAAAAAGAAAACGCTCGAAAATAAGCTAAAAATGATGACTTTCACTGAGTTCATCCATTTCCACAAATGTTGACAATTCATTATGTTTAGCTATATTAGTAAATGGTTGAACTGCACTACCAAGAAGACCAGTTCCTGCCGACATAGATGCCTTTATCCAGACAGTAATACTTACAGCTGCGACAATGAATAAAGATGGTATCGCAATACTCAGAGCAAGTATGAGAGTCTTATCCGAGGAATCTTTGTCGTTATCTTGACTAATAGTTGTGATCAATTGCACTGTAGACGATGTGGCAGGACGAGTGCTAGTTGTTGATACAGTGGTCGGAATATAACTGAACTGTGAAACTGGCGTTGTGGATAATGGTATTGATGTTTTTGCAGTAGTTAAATAGTCTGTTAATGTGATTGGTGTAGTTAGAATAGTTGACGATTGAGTAACACGGCTAGTCGTTACAGTTGATAGCATTGTACTAATTTCGGTAGGCGTTGATGGAGTTATAGTAATCTCCGTGTTCGTTATCACTGATTCTAACTAATGATAAATGAAATATGATATGATCCTTCTAGATTTATCAAGTTTTTGTGTGAAAAATGCATTACTATTGTCGATGAAGTCGTAGCAATGGACTCAGTCATTGTGGTAAACATGGTACTATACGTACATAGATAGAAGAAGAAATTATTTGATATGATGATTAAATTATATCAAACCTAATTGTAGTTTGAACAATTGGTAATGTTGTTGGAATCTTAGTGGCAGTTATCGTTGTTGGCGATGTCTGAAAATATAGATTCCAGAGATCACTTCAGTGCTTGGTATGTAATATATTACTGTTACTAATGTCAGTGCTGCAACAGTTGATGTTGACGTTGTACTACATAATCAGAAAGTGTTACAAAACAGATATTCTCTAATTTCGTACGTAGTTATTGATGAAGATCTTGTTGTTGTAGTTGTGCTAGTTGATGTTGTTTTGATCGTCGTGGATAATGTTGTTGTTACACGAGCTAGATTTATTTCAATAAATTTCTGTTAGTTTTAAGGAAGTTTAACATACAACAATCATCTTGATGAATTGAAATTTCATCAATAGCAATATAGGATTGAGACAGAATTGGCCCTGATACTCGTTCTAAGTCAAAATAGATCTAAATACAAAACATTCATTAAGAAAAACACTGAAAATTCGTAGATTTCACTTTATATCCCGTTCTTGCAGCATTAAACGACACTCTTCGTTCGATCCATCCATTTTGTGAACTATCTGTCACTGCATCAATGACTGAACTTCCACCAATCGTTTCAATTTTTCTTACAGTGATCTTATCAACCATACTAGGTAAATTTGTCAGATAATAATAGTAAATAAGACATTGTCGATTAACGCCATTGATTCCACTTGATGGAGTATTGAGAAGAAAACTAATCTTATGAGCGTTGGCCCTGAATTCATAATACCCAAATTGACCTAAAAAAGCTTCATTCTTTCGAATGTTAAACAAAAATTAACAAATCAACCTGGATTACACGCAGTCTTTTGATTCGATTGTGTCGGACAGAATCCTTCATTACAAAAGTACATACTCCATGAAAATGAATTGATTTTGTACGGTAATTTACATTTCTGACCATTACTTGTTAATTTAACTAAAAGATTTTATTTCAAAAAAGCGTCATGATAAATATTGTCTTACGACTTGAAGTAACATCTGATAAAGGCGCGATTGGAATGTCTCTACTCGCTTTTCCAACACCTTTTGATGGAATTATATAAACATTCGAACCAATAAAGCAACTATTCGTGATAATCGCATTGTCGAAGTTACATTCGTATAAAATTCGTGTTTGAATTAATGTAACAGAAATATAAACTAGAACACAATGAAGTTAGACACAATAGCGAAGGCAATTAATCATCATCTTACAGCAATATAAAAGCCAAATAAGATGTTGTCTCATCTTCTTTGTTCTTTTCTGACAAAGGTGAATGTTTTGAAGGCATTTAATTCACAGTTAGGTTATCTGTTGAATGTTCTTATCAAATCTGCTTAAACGAAAATATCTTTTTACCAGCAGAGATTTTAATGGTAATTAAGAAATATCTACACCAAACGTCTAATGCATTGCAAAACTGTAGCAGTCAGGAAGGCCAATATATTTTATATTTCTCCATTTGTAGTTCATCTTTTTCGTTGTATATTGCACAAAACGACAATTTTGGTTATACATCTCCGTGCAAAAAAATTGTCAATGTTAGTTATTTCGTCAAAACTCATCAAACTTCCTTCTTGCGCTGAAAACTATTTTCAACTTGAGACACTTACCATGATCAACCAGTTATACCTTCCAGATAAACCCTACCTAACATCCGCACTCTAAAGATCCTCCTTAGTAATATCAATCTTTCATTTGACGAAAGAAATTGTAATAGAAAACTTTAAGACGTTGAAGGATACAAAGATCACCTGAATAGAATTTCATTCGGACGTTCCGTTCCACATTGTTTCAGTACTGCATACACTTTCTCAGTCTTTGCCATCTCGCTGGATTCAAAGAAGTGTTATTCAAATGTTGTTAACAGTAGCTTTCACCGGGCTATCTGAATGAAACTTCAACTATGTCTCTCACTCGTTTCTGTATTCGATGTCGTTCACGCTCTTGAATTAAAACGATTGCGAAATGTGTTTCCTCTAGCATCGACATTCCTCTTCTGGCTCGTAATAGATCTCTATCGCACCTCATCAACAGTTGTTATCTTTCCTGTCGATCAGTGGCGTAACCAGGGGGGAGGCAAATGGGCCATTGCCCATTTAAATTTGAGGTTTGCCCATTGTAATTTCGTATTGAGGAACCTTGCCTATTGAAATTTTACTTTGTCAGAATTTTCCTATATGTTTTGATTAGTTAAGACAACAATTTATTTTACGAAGTTCTGTGTAGTATTTCAAAATATTTCAAGCATTTTTATGAATTTTTTTCAGAAATTTTCAAAGATTTACAAAAAATTTCTAAGAACTGCTTTTAGTCTATCCACATTTTTCGAAAATTTAAAAAAGATTTTAGAATTCTTCGGAAATCTATTAGAAATTCGGAGATGCCTTACAAACTTTTTGATAGATTTTACGATTATCTCTAAACCTTCTGAAGCTACTCCTAAGTTTGTGAGTAAAAATAAACAAAATTTGCGAGATTAACGTGAAGATTCGCGACTCCAACCGATTTTCTTCGCACCGTCGGGGCACTCCTGTCTTGCATTCTCTTATACTGCACTACAGTGAAGGAAACAAGACAGCGTATTGGACTTTCTTCTGTTTTTTATACTAAAAAATGAAAGATCCTTATTTTTCACTTTTGTTTGTGGTCGTGTTTTCAAACTTGAATCAGTGTAAAAGTTTTGCCCTATCGACAAAAAGCTTGCCCGTTTTGCCCACTACTTTTTCTCAACCTAAGCAAAGTTTGCCCATTGGTCTAAAAATCCTGGTTACGCCACTGCTGTCGATATCCTCTTATTGTAACGACATGTTTTCGTTCTATCAGTAGTGATACTTATGCAACACATCACAGATCATACTTGTATACAAACATTTTCGACTAACGTGTGACCATCGAATAAATGAAGAAAAAGAATTCATCCATATATAAGTAAGAAAAAGAATACTTCTATTTTTGTTTTATCTAATCGACGAGACAGCGAAGAAATATCGACGTGAAACAGACAAGGAGTGGCGGTTATACGCTTTTGTTGGAACGGCATCATTTGAAAAGCTCTTGTATTTTAAATAATCAACTTATCACTCTTTTTGTCGGTGCTCAAGTGGTTGTACATTACTTTGATTAATCCATACACGAAAATGCCGCTCTATAACAATGCATATCCGAGTCCCCATGTCGATCAATCGCGTACTCGGATACAATATAGAATTTTGTCAGATCCTACAGGAATTCGACGGATCCGATGAAATTCTGGTGACGTAATCGCATTGGGCCTCGGTGGTCTCGGATCGCATGTTGGATCCAACATCGGATTTGTTGACCTGAGTCTTGGAGATTATCAAAAAATGCATCACAGTACGAAAAGACAAATTGTAAGTAAAAATCCATCTCCTATTGATAGTGATTGAAAAATGAATTAGACTGAATTCTCAATGAGACATAATTCTTTGCGAATAGTACTATTCTGTCGGTTCTTTGTTCTAAGATAGAATATTTAATCGGAAAGTCCCTTTTGAACAGATGATTCCGATCTCTCTAGCTTAACAGATATGCATTCAGTAATTTTGTATCAATGTCAGTTAGATCTACTTTGACGACGAGTAATTACACTACTTTCACAATGATTTTCCTCAATCGTTAAGGATATTTGACGTAACTCGAGAACACCATATTCGAACAGGAACTTTCGTTTAGTAACATGATTAACGTTTTCATTGAAAAGTATTCATAGAAAATATGATCGGATCGGTGATTAATACTAGCGAGCCAAATCTCCATCAGCTTTCCATCTTTCAAAGTCTTGTGTCATCTGTCGGAGAATCATATAGCCACGCTTTCGGGTTGAATGTGAATAGTTTAACATACACATGCCATCTTAAACATGAACTTCTCAAATTCGAACAAATTGAATAAAGCATACATCTTAACATAGTCACTTCTGGATCGCTGACTTTTGTTATTTATTTCTTTGTTTCGAAATGCACATCTATGCTCATTCGTCTTTTTCGAGAATAGACGGCCTGTACAGTGATATAACAGCATATATGAGAATAAGCGGAAATGTTCATCCAGCACAGTTACATTCATTCTTCACCTCCTCAGTTATCCGTTATCTTTTATCATAGACGGACTGAAATTGCCATTTCATACAGGGTATCACTCTTTTCAGTTTGACATTCAATAAATATTTTTTTTAGAAAAGCGACGTGCCGTGACAATTGATTATTCTTACCTTCCAAATTGAAGCATTACTTGGTCCAGCTATTGATGGAAAAATGCACAATTTATCGCTGGATCAACTTCAACGCTATTGTACTTTGTGCAAAGAAAAAGATGATCTTTTGAAAGAGATACGTACATTATTGATTATCGATGGGCAAATATGACAAGATTCAAGGAGTGACAAGTTCTTGATCATTCTGTACTTTTTCCATGGAGCCGTGCCTTCTTATTGATCTTGTGTTAGTTAAACTACATTACTATTTTTGGTTATATATCTACTCCATTCATCTATTTTTCATAACTTATCAAATAAAAACTTTGTTCTTTTTCAAATTGATTAATTCGATGCGACAACTATAGAATCAGAGAAATTGACAGACATGGAGACCTTGGCAAGAATCCTGCCTATTGTAAAGACAAACAGCTTCGAGACTACGGAGATAATTGATTGTTCAAGAAAATATTTAATTCTCAAATGAAAAGAATAAATTCAGACAGACAATTATTGGTCATCGGTACGGATTTCATTGACTTGTTTGCTGTAAACTACATAGTAGTATCCAAAGAAATGAAATACTTTCTATAGACGATTGTACGAGTATAAAATAATCGATCAGTTTTAGATTACTTGTGGAAATCAGTCTGGTTTTTATTCTATCAACTACCGTATAAAATTTTCGTTCGAATCAACGTAGCAGCAATACAAATCACAACACAATAAAGTCAAACACAATGGCAAGAACAGATCATCGTCTTACAACAACATAAGATGTTGCCTCATGTTCTTTGTTTTTTTTTGACAAGGGTAAATGTTCTGAAGGCATTTAATTCATAGTTAGATTATCTGTCGAATGTTCTTATCAAATCTGCTTAAACGAAAATATCTTGTTATTATAAAAATAATGTATCAAAACGACATTTGAATTAAAACCAATACTCATCGTAAACAAAATTCATTTCAAAGTCGTCGGAACTTGATTTTGAGTGTTTTCTATTCTTCAGTAGGCGAAGCTTTCTCTTGAAAGAATTATATGACAATGATCGATTGAATTTTATGATAATACCAATTGATATTATGCAGACAACAGGTATCACAGTAGACAAAACTATAATGTACGTATTCGACGATGGTTTAACATCATTTTTATCATCTGATATCGTCAAATTTGTTGAGTTTATGACAGATAATGTTGAATCCGAAGTTAAAGTTATAATCGAATGTGTCGTTTTAGAAGAATTAGTAATAATCATCGAACTCGAAGTATATGATGTGATAGTCGCTAAATTTGTAGTTTCCACCTAGCGAGCAAGATTTTACGGGTTTTAGTTAGTAGACCGTACTTACATTTTTGGTAGTAGACATTGCAGATACCGAAGAAGTTGTCGTGGTTCTGATTGACACCTTAACATTTCATACGAGATATAAAATAAATCGAGATCTCATTCTTACTGTAGACGATTGAGTTTTTGATGTTGTTATATCAATGGTCGTTGGTATCAATGCCTGTCGTAAACACCAATGATCACAAAATTAATTTCATCGAACTTTGCAAATCTATTTCTCATGTATTACCGTTGTTGATTTTTCAAAAATATTTGTAATACTAGTCGCTTGTTCAGTAGTCATCATAGAACTGTTTGAAATGTATGCAAACGATAAACTAGTAGTTAAAAGATCGGTTGTCGTTGAATCTTCAACAGTTGTTGATGCGCTACAATACAACGACAATCGAGATGAAATGACAAGAAGGTCGAGTCGAGAGACGAACCTTGTAACTGTACTAGTTTCGGTCGTCGTTGTTGGGGAATGGGTTGTCGTTTCGTCTTCTAAATAAGTCACAACTGATTCGGTAGGCAAATATTTCGCATAAGAAATATTTACCTTCTGAAATCGATATTTCGTCTAGACCGATATCATTGAATGAGGAATCAGATGAGGTTTTTTCTACATCGAAATGTATCTAAAAGGAAAGATGTTTCTTCAAACAAAACATACAGATGATTCCCTCTACCTCGTAACCACGATGTGCTGCATGATATCTCACTTCTCGTCTAATCCATCCATTGAACGGACTATTCGTCACAGTATCAATCACAGAACTTGCACCACCTATTTCTACTTTGCGTACATGGATAGATTTCCCAATCATGTAAGACATATAGTAATAGTAAACCAAAGTTTGCTCATTAATACCATCAATTCCATTCGATTCTGTTTTCAATTGATATGATGCTTTATCGCCCTGATTTAATTGTATCCCGGCAAATTTCCCTAGAGTTCAGATTGATACAAAGTATAAGTAGTAAATTCTTCAACAAACCTTCTGCACATGTGCTATTCTTGTTAAAAAGAGTCGGACAGTGTCTTCTGTAACAGAAGTACAAATCCCACGTGTACGCACCCACTTGAAAAGGCAGTTTACACACTTCTCCACTACTAGTTGCTTTTACTATATACACCAGAGCAATAATAAAAGTATTCATTGCACACAATGAAATAACTTACGACTAGATGTGACATCAGACCAAGGATTATTCGGTGGACTTGCTGACAGCATTTCAAATCCATCGATAACCAACGTATCCTTCGTAAAACAGTTATGGGTTATGTTAGCATTATCAAAATTGCATTGATATAAAGTTTTACATTGAGTATGAGATATATAAAGAAAACCTATTGAAAGAAAGTGGTGCGTCGGAATTATATCTGTATAGATCATATCGCGTGTGTTTTACCATAATAAAAAAGTAAATAAAATGACCTCATTGGTTGTGTTTCCATCGACAAGTGCAACTCTGTTTTAAATATCACCCCATTTCTCCTGAGCGTTAACTTCAAAGATAATAGACGTAAAATACTATCTGGAGTCGAAAGATAACTCGATTCTTTCAAAGTTTTTGCACATCGAGGCTATGAAATATATCACACAATAGTAATGACGGCACAAAACAAATATTATTCTTCATGACTGATGAATTAGCAGATGTCCCGTGCCAATAGGCAAAACTCCATCCGTCATCTGGATGCACCCAGCATATGTACATTATATTATTGCCATTTCAGATTGAATATTACTTTCCAAGAAGGAGAATCTTCTTCGTTATTGTGTATATATTTATAATTCTCATTCGATGCTTTTATCCAAACACATTCTGAATATACACAAGGAAAACAAACGAAACCGATCCAAACAGTTTTGAAGAAAAGAAAAATAATTCAAAAATGCACTACAAATAGGAATATGAAATATGTTTAAATGAAGGAAAACATTATAAAATGACGAAAATAGAAAGTCAACCTATACAACATTGATTATCATGCGAATGTATGTGTATTTGAAAAAGAAATTGATGATAGGACCGGCTGAAAAATGAATAATGTCGACATTCTCACTGTATTTCGAAAAAATTTGGACGGATATGAAGAAAGAAAGAAAAGATATCACAATCATTTATCGATTATTAACAGGTGTAACACTTCCGCAAGCTAAATCACTGCGGGAGGACGGTGTCGGTGTGTTGTTATTGTTTGCATTGGCTTGTTCAACAAATCGGGCAAACATTGCTTGAGCAACTGTATTTACTTCGTTAATGTATGGACGTTGATCGGGATCTAAGACCAAACATCGAGCGATGAGGTGACGAAGCTAAGATAAGAGAATCTCTGGCTTTTGGTATTTAAGAATAGGTGAAAAACGAACTTCGTGAGAAAAGATATGCGCAGGTAATGGAGTATAATCGAGTGCTTCGATTTTCTGACGTAATAACATGAGATTCAAATTTTCACCAAAGAATGGTGAACGAAGTGCAGCCATCTAAACACAAAACTCTTTCCATTGCAGATAAAAACAGAATTCCCAACAAACTTCGTATAAGATACAACCGAGAGACCAAATATCCGATCGAAAATCATAACCATGATCATTTTGTTGTCGAATACGCTCCGGTGACATATAATATCTACATTGAAGCTTTAGTACCACTTCATTCTAACTCTTACACTTACGGTGTTCCGACCATTGAATACGCTGATGTAGTTTCCGAACCCAGAAAACGACCTACGAGAATACCGTCATCAAAATTTGTCAACGCTGCAAATTCAAATTGACATTACAAACCTAATCCAAGATCGCCTAATCGAACAATTCCTTCCGCACTGACAAAAATGTTCGCTGGTTTAATATCTAAAAGCCGAACATCCTTTCATATTCCTGGAATGACAGAACGATCACATACCGCGATGCATAATTCGTTTCGAATGCATATGTTCAAGTCCACTACATATTTGACTAAAAAACTTCCATATCGTCTTTTCAGTCAACCGCTTATTCGATTTTGTGAAATGTTTAATCATTTGAGCTAAATCTCCGGCACTCGCCAATTCCTACACGAATCAAATGAGCAAATCAGATTCTCTCAACAATCATCCTACCAAAACAATGTACAAATCATTATCTTCGACGAAGTGAGATATGTATTTGATCACATTTGGATGATTAAGTTGCTAAATGAAGTTCCACGGTGAACTTCTCGGTAAGAAAAAGAAAATTCTTACTTGGAGTAAACTTATTTCCCGTTTACAATCTTCGATGGCCTTCGCGTCAGCCATTTGACTCAACTGAAATGAATTGTGCGTGCAATTTTTACTTGCATCTGACAAAAATCTTACTTCGACTTTTTTCAAAGCCACACAAACTTTATTAAATCGATTTCTTGCCGAAAAAACCACGGAGAAGTGTCCATTACCTAATTTTTTCAGAATTTCAAAATTTCTCAATGAACCATATGGATCCGATACACCTTGTGCTGCAACAGGGCCAACAACGTTGTTCTGAATACTCATATCTAAAAATAACGAAGATGAAAAGAAAATTTCCACAATCAAAACACCAGACAGATTGAATTTTCTTTCAAAGAAAGGTTTCTGGAAATTTATTTATACATAGAGAGAAAATAAATGAAAATATTGACGATTGAAAAATCAAATCTGTTACTGGATTTCGGCAACAGAATTCAGAATAAATCGAACGATAACAGCAAAGGCTGCTAAACAGAAAAGAACCATTAAATTTCCGATCAGATTATTGAGCCAAGATGTTGATGTTGATGCGCTTGTTGACATTGATGACACGCTTGATTGTTCGACACTACTCAAGATCGAATTCTGCGTTGCGAGTTTCGCAGTTCGCTCGTCGAGAATCTTTTTGATTTCTGTTGTTATTTCAGGAAATAATTCACAGAATATTGGATCTTGGATATTAAATCCTAATGAATCATTGGCGAGTTTCCGTTTTTCAGCTTGCGTAGTCTCGATACTACCGTATGTTGCACTTGTATCACACATAAAACTCAAAAAACCATTCAGTATTGAAGATATCGACCTGAAACAAGTTGAAACGATCAAATTGAATATAAATTCAAAGGGTAAACATACCAAGATGGATTCCATGAATCTGGATGAAATGATGTTATTGTTAAACATAGACTTGTATTCGTTTTAAATCGTCCATTCGGCGTTAGCATATATATACCTAAACAAATCAAAATTTTCATTGAATTTATCAACAAAAAACTACTTTACTTGGTGGTTTGTACGGGTATTCAAGAGGAAAAACAATTTTGCCTTGATAGATTCCACCTTCGTACGGTGTGTCACTCGGTCCGCGTACAACATAACGCCATTCTAATAAATTTGACGATAAGGGTTGTGCTGTCAAATAAGGTACAGGATCTTTCGATAGACGTCGATATTCTGCTTGAAGACGTTGAAATGCCGAGTTCGATTTCATCGACATGATTGAGTCGATACGGAAACGGACAAGATTATGAAAAACAACACAAACGACGAAATATGAGATAAATCAATAGAACGGTTCGCCTCTCAGCTGCTTTTTTTCTACTTCTGCCCACGCCTGCCTCCTCTCTTTGCTTTTTTTGCAACTACTCATTGGGCTGTAGTTTACCAAATATTGGTATCGCCATTTTAAATTTACATTATCCTCGTAAACCACTCAAAAGACGATCGACAGAGGGCACTATATGTCTAAAGAACCGTTTCATCGCGCATTTCTGTACAAAATATTTTCAATGACACAACATCGAGACGATAGTTATTCTTTTATTTTCCTAAGAGAATCCAAGTCAATGCAAAATATTTTTCTTCGTAATCCATGCCGGGATGTCTCACACCATTAATTGGAACGAATTTCACTTCATCAATATTATTCCAATCAAATTGAAAGACCTGAGAATATCTAAATTGCAAATTGATCGTTGAAGAGTGTAAATTTTGTTTCATTCGTCGGCCGAGAACATTAATCTGTAAATCATCATGCCATGCAGCTGTTGCTTCAAACGCAACTAAGGAAAACTGTTGTTTTGAACCAATTTTCATCGTGTTCCCTTTCTCGTTAAACGCAACGCATGTATGATCATTTGTATACGCGTTTTTCCATCCACTCAAAGTGTGAGTGATTTTCACCCATCGCTCATCCATGTACCAAACATTCTTCCATAGTAAATTCTCGTAAAATTCCGGAATGATTCCGAAATCAGCTTTGTTTTCCCTATCCGTTAGTTTATCGAATGTTATTAAATGCTTAGTTGGATTCGACACTGAAATATTCATATAATCAATCGCATTAGTCCGATCATCAATCAAAACCTACCAGTAGTTTGTAAAATTTGAAGATGCGTGGTCAATGCTTGAATTTGTTGTTCCAGTTGGTTGTTTGTGCTAATCAAATGGCCTAGTACAGGTCGTAGTTGTTGATAATTGCATGTAGATAGATGTTCATCGTATTCATCACGGGTACCTGACCATCGACATAGAATATCTGATGCTGCACAGGAAAGAATTCTCTTTGGACAAATTTTGTTTATATGATCATTCAAATTGCCACGTTCGATTCGATTTGTTCCACATAGTGAACATTTGACAAGAAGTTTATCAAGCATATTCAATACTAATCGTGTAGTTATGGGTGTTAAATCATCTGAGGATAATGCTTGTCGACATGTGGGACATGATGAATGATTCTGGGATAACCATTGTCGAATACATTGCTGACAATAAGTATGATCACATGGAGTTGTTACGGGGTGTTGAAGTGGTTTTGTACAGATGGAACATTTGTAATTTTCATCGATAGATGGCTCATCGAAGTATTCATAATCGATGTTCGTCATTGGTATTTCCTTGCGAGAAAATAGAATGAAATTAACTTTGTAAGTTGTATTACTGTTGTCGAGTGTGTGTTCTTTCTTTTTTTCGCTTTTCACGTGGCGGAGTAAACGAACTTCAATGTTTTATTTGCATAAAACAGAATTGAAAGAAAAGATTTCGAACGTATTTAGCAAACACGTGAAATAAATCTATTTAAACTTTATTAATCATCCTATGTCGCGTTTTTCTTTCGACTATGGAATTGGTTTTTATAGCAACGACACAAATAGACTTTTTTCTTATCCAAATACCAGTGAAGGGACTATACATCACTCTGTTGTTGATCTTCTTCCCACAGCCATGATTTCAATCCGAAACGAATTCAACAAAATTGAAAAAAAAAGATTAGAAATACATCATTTGTTTTGTTCAGGTTGTGCTGATTTTAGCATCTGATCAATCAGATTTGCATCATTTATTACAACATGATTGTCTATCGAACATGTTGATTAATCTTCCATTATAGAATTTCGTGTCGAATCATCTTCACCTTTCAGAAGAGTATGCATCTTGACGATACAGCTCACCTGTGACATATTCACTTAGAAAAAGGTGCAATGAAAGTGACGCCTACTGCCATCTGTATGTGCCTTTTACCTTATTCGATACCATAGAAAAAACCTTGTCCAAACATATTCTTTATTCATTCATTCATTCACTTTAAAACTCTTTCTTTAATTAAAATCTATTTCATCAGCAATGGCTTTCGGTCGTGGTCATGCCTCTTTCACTATCGATACACTAAAATTAGCAAAAGATAGTTTACCCGCTGCCGTTACTGAACCACCGCCAGTCTTTCCTGTATGTATTTATCTCAATTTTTAAAAGCAAAAACAATCAATTATACATGTGCACAGTTTTCTATTCAAGGAATTACTCAACACCCCACATCCGTTAGATTCATCTGCAGAGAGCACATCAAATGACTATGATTATAAACTAAAATTAAAATTGAATTTCAATTCAAGTTTTCGAACTCTACACGATCCATTGAAGGAAGACAACAAGAAAAACTACATTTTGAACAAATGGAAAGAAGGTAAACGCATTTATTCGATAGAAAACGGATGAGACAAAAAGAAAATTCTTTTAGAATGGTTGTTATTACCACGAGAGTTGAAATTAGCATTTCAAAAGACAAAAAATCTGTCGAAAGTCAAACCAAATTTGTCCAAAGCAAAAGCTTCGTCTGCGAAGAAAACGACTCTCAACATTGACTTTAATAACGTAGGTTCTAAATTTGAAAAATAAGTCGAATCCGAAGAATTCTTTTTTGAAGTATGAAGAAAAAACAACGGGTAATGATGAAGATGACGAGGACAAAGACGATGAAAAACAAGATGAAAATACGGAAGTCGATGAAAATGATGACGAAGGAAAGGCGAAAGGTTTGAATTGAACGATCGCACTGAGGATATTTCATCCAAGTGATTATTTAGGTACAGAAAAGAAGAAATTAACTGATAACGAGAACGAAGTTGATGGAGAAATTCCTGATGAACAAGAAGAAGAAGATATGGATGAATATGAAGTAAGAAAAAGCACTATTTTGCTTTTCAAATAAGTACTGGAAATTATCTAGGCAGCGGATTACATCGAATCGTATTTCGATCCCGGTGATGGGGATGACTTCGATGCAGATGACGACGGTGGCGATGGTGGGGATTAAACTTTTCTGTTTGTTTGTTTTTTTGTATTTAATAAAGAAAATCTCGATAAATCATTCGTTTTGTATCCGTTTCATTTTGTAGATCGACTACCTTTTATTGATATTTACATTCTAATGAATCGCTTGATTCAAATGATGACTGTATCACAGTCATTTACGCATGATTGATCTCAATGATAGTTATTTACCAATCGGTAGTTATATCCGCTCATTTGCGAAGTCATTTTGTTAGAACTTTTCAAACTTAAAAAATATTTTGCATGTGCAAATGATCGTTCTCGCTTTTGTTTTGATCTACGCGTAAACCATGATTGTTTTGTATACTAATCAGCGACAGACGTCATCAGAGACTAGATTTTTTGTTTTTCTCTTTCGTTTACGGTCAAGGTAACAATAAATATGAGCGTTATTCGAAAATAATACTGAGTAGAACGTTGTCAACGACATGAATCTACTCGTTGAGACATGACTTTCGTGAAAGGAGATGCATTCTGTTTTGAAATCATTTCGCATTTAGGTACGGTCGCATCAAGTCAACGATCATCACTGTCAAATCTCGTTCAAGTTTTTCTTGGCAGCAAAACATGTCGTAGACCTTTACTCTTCTTCAATTGAAAAAGCAAAAGAATTTCTCTTATCATCAAAACAACCATGACAAACGGTAAGTACGAAAGATTTACTAGAGAACAAAAAAACAAATCGGATTCACAAATCTTATCGGAGTAAAAGTCATTGAAATCATCTATTTATTTCTTTACGATATGTCTCGAGTGCCACAAATCCAATTTTCTGGACAGGAAAAGTAAGTTCTTTGCTTTATTCATCCGAATGTATTTTTAATCAATGCTCAATGTAAATATTTTCTTGTTATGAAAGAAATCAAATTCAATGCTTGTTTGAATGGATTCGTAATTGCCATGAAATCTATCAATATCGCTTGACGAAAAACAACGCCAAACATACTTGAATATAACCACATTTACGAATGCTTTCTTTTTCTAGTAATTCTTTGATTTATGACGTCAGGACTTGTAATGATGCGATTTTCTTTCGGCGAAAAGACTCCTATGTTTTTTCTTGTCGATTCATTATGAAAGCATCAGACGCGAAGGAAGAGGAACACGTTTTACAGCAGTTTAGTCTAAAATAGGAAATTTCCAACTAACTTACTACCTTGTACAGGTCTGAAGTATGTTTGCTTGCATTTTAGCTCGCTATTAATTGTAATAAACCATTAATATGTGTCCTTTTTGTATTTACAAAGTCTTTTTCTTTTTATTTAGACTTGTAGATAATCATTTGTCTTGTTCAACTGATTCAGATTCTTCTACAAGTACAAGTTTCACCACAGAAGATCATTCATCGTTCGCATTGCTCGACTCTCGTCCCTTAAATAACAGTGATAAACCTCAACTAATGTTAGCGACCGAACAATCAAGTGTAGTTCAGCCAATGTTGACTGATCTCTATCAACTGTCAATGGCCTATGCTTACTGGAAATCAAACAAACACAATGACAACGCCGTATTTGATTTATATTTTCGAAAAAATCGTAAGAAAATCAATGCATTTTTCTTTCTTGTAAAAATTTCTTTCATTCAGCATTCGGCGGTGAATACACATTATTTGCTGGCTTAGAAGAATGTTTAAAATTTGTTCGTGATTATAAGTTTCATGAGAGTGATATTGTATATCTTCGCTCGGTTTCTCCAAAGTATATTGAAGACGAATATTATGACTATCTCGCCAAACTTAATATGCATGATGTGAGAGTATATGCAGTGCCTGAAGGTAAGATACTTTGTATCACAGACATAAGCAAAGAGAGACCTAACAAATGTCGATTGATTTTGTTTCTTCCAGGAACTGTCGTATTTCCTCGAATTCCATTGATTCGTGTCGAAGGACCAATTTTGAAAACGCAATTATTAGAAACCACGTTGTTAACTTTAGTTAACTATGCAAGTTTAGTTGCAACAAATGCTGCACGATTTCGTTCAGCAACAAGTCCTGGTAAGGCCTTATTAGAATTCGGTTTACGTCGAGCCCAAGGTCCTGATGGTGGTTTAAGTGCATCGAAATATTGTTATCTCGGCGGTTTCGATGGTACATCAAATGTCTTAGCTGGCAAACTCTATGACATTCCAGTTAAAGGAACTCATGCTCATGCTTATGTTAGTTCATATGAATCCATGAACGATTTAACCGAACGGTGTTTATGCGATCGTATTAGCAAAGAACGACGTCCATTTGCTGATATGTGTGAACAGTATTTGAAGGAAGTTGGATCGATCTTGAAAATCATTCCCGAACAAACAAATAAAGGTGAATTAGCTGCATTTACGTCGTTTGCAATTGCGTATCCAACAAATTTTTTGGCGTTGGTTGATACTTACGATGTTTTGAAATCTGGTTTACCAAATTTCTTAGCTGTTTCACGTGCATTACACGAATGCAACTATCAAGCAGTTGGTTTACGTTTAGATTCGGGCGATTTGGCTTATTTATCCATCGAAGTTCGAACCCGATTTGTTACCGTAGCAAAGAAATTTGATATACCTTATTTCGAAAAGTTTAATATCGTCGCGAGCAATGACATCAATGAAGATACATTATTATCTTTAGAAAAACAAAATCATAAGATTGATACATTCGGCATTGGAACACATTTGGTGACATGTCAAAGACAACCGGCTTTAGGTTGTGTTTATAAATTAGTTGAGGTAAAGAATGTTTGTTCAATGGAAAACAAAATTCTCTTTTTCTTGTCGCGATTTTAGCTCAATGGATCAGCTCGAATTAAACTCAGTCAGGATGTAGAGAAAGTAACAATTCCAGGGCGGAAAAACCTTTATCGAATATTCGGTAGTGATGGTAAAGCTCTATGTGATTTATTAACAAAATTTGATGAACCATCACCAAACGAAGGCGAAAGAATTCTCATTCACCATCCATATGCCGATCAAAGGCGTGCGTATGTCACACCGAACTCGTCTGTTAGTTTATATAAATTATATTGGTCTGATGGAAAAATTCAAGAAGCTTTACCCAATTTAAAAGAAATTCGTGAATATGCAAAAGATCAATTAGAACAGTTACGAAAGGATCATATTCGAGATCTCAATCCAACGCCATACAAAGTCTCTTTAACGGCAGAATTATTTAAGTTTATGCACGATCTTTGGATAGCAAATGTTCCAATCGGTGAACTTAAATAAATTTTTATTTTAATCGAATCGAATTGTGATAGCTTTTCTTCTATTTCGTCTGTAAATTTCGTTTCGATCATTGTATTACCTGCGAAATAATCGAATTGTGAACGCGATCTTTTTTTCTCTCCTTTTATTCAAAATAACAATTTATTTTATCAATTTAATGAAATTTCTTACAAGGAAATCAATGGCAAAACCAACAATAAGATGAATATTTTTGCGCGCAGCAAATTTGACGATACCGCGAAGGATGTATTCAACGAATAATCGAAATAGTTAAATTCCACTTTCAAATTTGACACTACTGAGATATTTGTTGAACATTTTGATAAGAAATAGACTAAAAATAGTTTCGTGTATAGAATGACTCATATTTATCTTTTGTCACATTTTTTCTTGATTAGAATAAGTCAAGTTTGTATACAAGTAGAACATATCTATGCGACAACAAATCCGTCAACATGAAGGTGTTGTACCAAATTCGATTCAAATTCAAGGTTTTGAATATGATGAACGGGAATTATCACTTAGTACATCAATAATTAGTTTAGACGATGATTATTTATCAAAAGATATACTTGATGATCTTGATCGAATATATACTCATCGTTCTCATCAGAGATGTATGACTTTAACGTATTTAACATTGCTGACAATGACATTGGCTGTTGTATCGTGGATGTTTTATTGGTTATGGTATAATCACTGTGAAAAACTATTAGCGATCGAGCGAAAAAACCCATTGACATGTAAATTTGTTTTTCCATTTCAAGTTTTGATCTTTATTTTTCTTGGTTCGTCAGCAATTTTCTTTATTTTGATGATTATTGCCTGGTTCGTGTTCGCTTGTCGGAATCCATTAGATCGTATTCGAACAAATTTCATTGCATTTCGTTTAGAAGGAGTTGCTTGGCAAAATCAACTCGATTGTTACTTTAAACAGCATTCCAGATGTTTAGATTTTGTCCGAAGAAAGAGATTACTCGATCGGAATTTTGGTTATATTATTCTTTCCTTACATGGAATACTTTTCGATGAACTATTTCTTCAAACATCTCGCGAAAAGATGATTATCAATGGACAATTTCTCGAGCGTGAGAGAATATTGAAACTCGAATGTAAAAAGAATGATCTGTTAATTCATTTATCCGAGGAATTGATTTCAAGAAACATCATCGAAGAATTGCAACGAACATTGAAAATTCCGATAAATAGTCATAGTATTGGACCAACACGGTTTAGTTATTAGAATGTTATCTTTGATCGCCATGTAATGCGTGTGTTCAATAGAACAAGGATATTTAAATTTGTGTCTTTTTTGATCGAAATGGAGTTTTTTCTCATTTATAGAATTTGAATGAAAAGATCAACTTTGTTTCTCGAAAGAAAAAAAGGAAAATGTACGCGTGAAGCTTCTGAAAATCATGTTTTTTCTGAACATTAATGAGAAGTCGTTTAAAGTCGAATTCTCCACCTGAAATCCCACCGGATTAAGTTGGATGATCGCATTCTATAGAATCTTATCAGATCCGTTGTGGGAGTTATGATACTAGATGAAATTTACAAAAAAGTAAATAATAGAAAGTGCACTGTCGAAATGCCTCTCTAAACCTGTCAGAGCGAGCTTAATGTAACATTGCCATTAATAAATGGAAAGGGTATTTGACTATCGCTTTCTATTAAGATCTATTTGAAAAGTGTTTTCAAGTACTCTTTAACCGTCATCACTAAGAAAGCGTCGATACTGTGACGCATTCTCTATATCGAGAAAACCACTTCTAAACAGATTAAGAACAAGCGACATTTCCTAAACCCTAGCCGAGTACCTACAAAATGTACCTGGAAACGTTCGCGTTTTATCTTTCTTCACAAATTACATTACATCCATTTTCTTCGCTTTATTCCTTATTTCTTATTCGTTTCGTTCAAACTTCTCTCGACATAGGAGTTCTAAGAATGCTTGTTTCCCACACTCAACGATCAATTGAGATAATCAATAAAAACCTGGATCAGCGGGTATCCATATTAGTCGATGTATTGTTCAGTACCCATAACCAGCTTAGAGAAAATCTGAAACACATGCCGAGATAAATATTGTTTGCGAGCATATTTTAATATAAATTACTACGCACATTTCGAATTCTATTTTTATCAATAAGACTGAACACTCCGACTGTTATATACCTATTTACTGAAATCTGCATAACAAAAACTTTCATTATTTTGTTTTACCCGAAAGATATTCGACGACAAAAACTAATTAGACTCTTACTGTCAACAACATTCTACCTGTTACAATTCTATTTACCGTACTCTTCTTTCACATTATATGAAGTACTTCTGAATGAATTATTTCTTCAAACATCGTATAGAATGATGATTATTCCGGGAAAATTGCTGAAAGGCGATAGAGCGCATACATCCAAATATGAAAAAGATGAGTTTTGATTTTATTTATTCGAAAATCTCAAATGAGTGCTGATGGTTTCAATAACCAACAACATTGATCAATCGGCACAATTTCAATTAATAGAAAACTTGCGTTGGATTGTCATGTATGCGTGAGTTTTCTTTTGAACAGAACTATCGATAGGTGACTTTTCTCGTCTACTTTGTACTTTTCCTCGCGTGAAGAAGAAAGCAAAAAACGTAGATATTAAGAAACGAGAAAATGGTTTTGACGACTCTGTCTGCATTGACATGCAAAACAAAATGTCAGAGAAAATCTAGAAAAAGGTAATGGTAAAATTATTATTACATGATTGTCAATAGATCAAGTAAGTCCAAAAGCAGCAAATGATCATTAAATTAGCGGAAAAGACGACGAGCACAACAACCAGAAAAACGGTTTCGCACACGGAACAGTCAACTTATGATGATAATAAAGATATCATATGGCCAACTGTTGTTGGTATTTTTGTAGCATTGGCATTAGGATGGATGATATGTCGATATAAATGTTCATCGAATGAAAGATCTCCACACATTGTTCAATGCTGTCCAACATCGTTATGTAAAAAACTTCGTTCCTGTTGTACATATATTTTTGAGTAAATGATTGAAAAACATTGATCTTTTGTTTATTAGAAAAACTTTTCGAAGTCTGTGTAGATTTAAATCGGAACCACAACAACGACAACAAAACTCAACATCTGATTTACGATTGACATCAATTCGCGAAAGGTAAAAATGAATTTCTTCATTCGGTATTCTTATTCAAATCTTTCTCTCGTTCAGATTATCAAATACAAGTACGTTGGAAGTTCCAATTCTAACCAATAACATTCTAAATCATCGCCCATCGATTACACAATCTTATTCTTCTCAATGGCCTCCAACGTTTCTTTCGAATACTAATAATCAGGGATCATCGTTACCATTATCGATAACCGTTCAATCAATAGACGATCATTTAGAACCTAAGCGTCATCCATTACGTCGAGAATCGTTATTACCTGAGGCAGAACAGGATAATGAAAGACGTGATTCTGCTGCATGGCCATTTCCATCAGCAAATATGATCTTTCATAATCAAACGAATGAAATCAAAAAGAATCATTTATTTTTTAATACGTAGAACTTCTTCGAAAATAAATCACACCTGGAATATTTCAAGGCAAAACAATTTGTTTCCATGAATACACATGTCGTTCGTTGAAAACAACATGTCAAGAAAGAGATTTTTCTCGTTCGACATTTCTCTGATCTTCATCAAAGTGAAAATATTGTGGTTCGATCATCAATATAATCGATTCTTTCGCCCCTTAATCGAACTGAATGAAATATGATCAAGAATTGCATGTGCATTGTTGCTTCTCCAGAGAATATCATTGATTCTTTCTTTTTTCTCTTCTTCTCCCATGTGTGTTAACACATTTTCTGTATTGAACAGAGAATTTCTTCGTCGTTCTTTTGCTCTATATTAATCATCAGTATCGAGAACAGAAAGAAACATACAATATTTCCAATAGAAAAGGAATTTGACCGTTTCAATGTTCATTCGTTTACTCTCTGTTCTTTCGATTAGACAACCATCATTCTCTTCAATTACAATGTGTTCACCCCTCTCTTACTAACAAGCCTCGATCATTCAATTGAACTATCTGCCAAGTACAACGCTTGAATCACATTGACTGTTGGGGCATTTTTTTGACCTGTCCTCTAAGTGAAATTCACAAATGGATTATTCATTATCACAATTACAGGAAATGACTGCCTATCAGCAAGAACAAATTAAACATAATCAACAATTGTTGGTGACACGCGAACAGCGTTTGAAATATCTGAAACAACAAGAGAATCTCTGTTACAAACAGCGTTTTGAACAACGCGAAATGAAACAAATACGTTTGAAAACACTTCAGTATCAATTGAATCAACAACGAAACTCGAATTCGACCTTCGGTTAGTTGTAAAACAGTACAGATGTGAACTTACATCGATAGAATTCTTTTTATTTTGCAGAGCATGAATTGGACATTCTGAGAGAAGTCTTTCTGAATAAAGAAGAAGAACTGAACAAATTGGTACAAAAGATCGAAGAACTAACGAAACAACTCGAACAAATCAAACGATTGAAACTAACAGCAAGTAAAGAACAATCACAAAATAAAAATGAATTAGATAAGCTAAAACAAGAACTATTGGTAAAATTTCAGTCTTTTTTCAGTCGAATAAACACGAATCTTTTTAGATAAGAAATAAATTAAACGAACAACAAAATCGTCAAATAACATATCAACGCAAATTCTATCGGAGTAAACAAATGGAATTGGATCAATTAAATTCTCGTCTCGAAGAACTTCAACAACGTTTAAAAACGAAAAACTCCTCTCAGAATCAGTCAAATCGATTCCAAACCGGCTTAGATCATGTACAAAGCACATTGAACAATATAAACATCGCTGCAATAGAAAAACGAATGGTACAACTAGCAAACTCATTCAATTTGATTAATACAGATGATCACGATCAATCCAACACTGAAACAAAAACGATTAACTCTCCCAAACCACCCTCACCGATTCCAACAAGTTTACCCATTGTTCTCAATGAACCATCAGTCGAATGTGAACCAGCAAAATCAGAAGAACAACTTCTACCAGCTAATCTTCGTTTGAATGATGACATACTCTCAGTTCATTTTAATAATGTTACATCTAATGCCAAAAAACGTCATTCTTTATCAGACTCAAACGATTCATTGATGAAATCTCTTCCACCGGATGCTACACAGCAGCCAATTTATGTTCGCGACGAGTCTGCGTCGACAATCCTCGATTATGAAAATCTTTCGGACTTTCAAGGTAAATCAATTCCCGAAAAAGAAGAAGAAGAGGAAGAAGAACATAAGGAGAGAACGATAAGGGACTCGATGGCCTCTGATACGGAATCTGAAGGTTCTCTGACTGATGATGATGATGTTGCATCGACACTTTCGTTTCCAATGATTATCTCCACGTCAGAAACACAACGGAAATCACTACTAAAAACGGCCACTACCCCAAAGAACACTTCAAGACGAGTTGTATTTGATCCATTAGCCCTTCTCCTCGATGCAGCAGTTGTTGGCGAACTCGATCTTGTGATAAAATCTGCTAAAGAAGTTCGTATGCCTTCCCATTCATTTTTCCCTTCACTTTTTTCAACTGGCACCGTAGGTCAAAGATCCAAGCGAACCAAACGACGAAGGTTTAACTGCCCTTCACAACGCTGTCTGTGCAGGACACATCGACTGTGTGAAATTTTTGGTTAAATATGGTTGCGATGTAAATTATCCTGACAATGATGGATGGACGCCACTGCACTGTGCTGCATCGTGTAATCATACAGAAATTGTGGAGCTTTTAATTGCAAATGGTGCTTGCATTTATGCTACAACTATTCGAGATAATGACACTGCTGCTGATAAATGCGAAGAAGACGAAGACAATTATACGAGTTGTTCGCAATATTTATTAAGTAAGATGGAATAACGGAACGAAAGAAAAACGATCGTTTTCTGTGTTTTGTAGAAATACAGAGTGATTTAGGAGTGATTAATGATGGACTCGTGTATGCATTGTATGATTACCAGCCAAGTAGCGATATGATTGATGAACTTGAATTTAAAAGCGGCGATCGATTGAAGATCATGAGACGAGAAGATGAAAAGGAATGTCAATGGTGGTGGGCAAAACATGACAAAACGGAAAAAGAAGGATATGTGCCACGAAATTATCTTGGGGTCAGTGTGAAACGAATAGGAACAGTTTTCACATGATATTTATTTATTCATTTTTAGCTTTATCCTCGAGTACAATCTGAGTTAACTCCATTGACAAATAGTTCGTGAGTGTAGTGTTATTCAACGTGTTTTTTGCCGCAGGTTCTGCTTTTGTCACGTAAAAGAACAAATGCTTAAGTTGGTTTCTTTTAAAAGTTTTAATACTGCGTAATAAATAACACAAAACAATCAACAAAGAGAAATCGGAAGAGATCGATTTGTTCATTTCTCATCAATAGTAGAATTCTTTGTCCTTCTGGAACGCGTGTTATCGACTGGTCGTCGAGTAAACGCATAGTACGCTGGTTGAGGTGCTGAATCCATACTCGACATTGGCGTACGATGTTCGACAAGCACAGCATTCGTATTCGGTAATGGTCGTTGAACAGAAAAAGACGCCGATTGTACCTTTGGCCGATGAGTTGACGCCACTGGAAGGATAGTTTCAGATGGTTTAGGTTCTACAGATTGAACACGGCGTCGTATTCGAAATGTTCTTCCTGGAGCATTGATCGATGTTTGTGAGGCATAAACGTCTGGATGATCTAAACCATATTCATCCGTAGGTAAAATAGTGACTGAGTTATTCTTATGCCAAAAAGTATTCGGATGATTTCGTTGCAGAACAGGATGATGAATTTCATCTGGCGATGGAATCGACGTGCCAAGGGAAGACGAATCATCGTTGTCAGCATCATTTGTGGAGGAATGTGATCGAAAAGGATTCGATACTTGTAGATCATGTCGAGAATTGGGCGTTGGTGTTCGTAATTTAACTTCTACTTGTTCGTGAAAATTCACGGATTTATTTCCAAATTGATTCTCTTGTCTCGTTATTGGTGGTCGTTCATTTTTCGCTCGAGAACTTTTCAAAACACTCTTTACATGTACAGGTGTGACTGATGATCTGGTATTAACAATCGACGTAGGAGTTGTCCGCGTTTGTTTACAACCCATGAAGAATAATTATTGATGAGACTTCAAACCGAAAATTTGCAGAAAGTTGGCTTTTGAAAAGAAAGATCAACTTACTGGTAATTCCTGTGTTTTCGTATTTCGACATGAAAACGTCTAAACTGTTACGAATCGGCCGTGATTAAGTGGTGTGATGAAGGAAAGAAAAATGATTGCTTCATCGTTTGTTTTGGTGATGATTACAAACAAAACCGAAGAGAAGAAAAACGGCAGAACGAAAGTGTCGATTAATTCGTGACAAGAATGAAAGAAAAACTTCTCAATGGCAGTCAAGTTGCTTTCTGTTTTACTAAGTGGTGAAAAAAATATTAACAGGTTTTTCTCTCAAAAGGAAAAAGAATGTCGAACGTCAACGATACGCGGCGTTAAAAATTCAGCTCGAAATCGCTTCTTTTCGATTTGTCAACTTCTTCTCGTTCTCCTACGACACAAATGAATCATCAACAACTAGATCACCATTTGTTGAAACAATGGATGTCAGTAACCATCGCTATGCATCGTCTCCGTTAATTACAAATTCTTATCCGATGGTATCGACACCGAAATTCACACTCGATTCGAATTCATCGCTGAACTTAAGTCTTCTAACTGATGATCGATCGACGGAAAATGTCACTGAATCATTCGTGACGACGTGTTCAAGTTTACAAACGATTTTATCGCACATGCAATTGAAATTAGCTACTGTGTTTCTTCAAGAAACGGAATATCTTCAATCCCGTGAACAACACTTACAATTTACGGAACAATCGATAGGAAAACGTGTTGAACAAATCAAATTTCTTCAAAATCAACGTCAACAACTCGAACATGACTTCGATCGGATTAAAATTCGGTTGGAGAATGCTGTTATTCAAATAACTAATTTTCACATTCACGGTGTAAGTTCAAATTTCAATTTGAAACCTTTTTCATCGTTTTATTCAGGCCAAAACCTTGCAAGAGCTGTTTTCTGACTCTTCACAACTTGACTTGCAAATATCCGAACTTCTATCCGAATCACTTGCTTCTCTCAATCGTTCTCGTTCACTAATTCGATCAACTACGAGTGATTTAACCACAAAATCTCACGAAATTCAGTCTGAATTAATCAAAAGACAAACTCTTCTTCGTCAAACGCAATCATCGGTACTCTTCATGCTTGAACAGATCAATACTTTGAATCAACTCAATACCGAACATGTCGGAGACGTGACAATTGCTTCAATCGATTTTGAGAAACGATATCAGCAACTTCTTGATCAATGTGAAACAACGCAGATGAATTGGGACATAAAAAAGGAATTTGATGACGTACAAAGATTGGAAAAAGAAAAAAAACAATTGGAAAAGGATTTACTCGAACAAACAATTTTACTTGAGAATATTTCAACGATTTTAGATAAAACAATTATGAAATAGCGTTAATTCGTCTAAAAGCCTTGTATAGTTTCAATAAAACTTCGATTTGTCATGATAATATCAATGATACATTGCTCGATTTCACACGTAAAGTGCAATGAGACGTGCACATTGTCTTTTCAAACGAATGCCTCATGAGATTCGAGTGAACTTCTATGTTTTCATTCGACGTTCATCACTTCTCATCTGATAGGGTGTTGTTGGAGTGCATTCGAAGTTAATTAGCTTCCCTAATGGAATAAATAAGCAGAAAGTTATATATCGGATGCCAAACATTAACAAAAGACTATTTTTATCCTTTTTATTATAAGAATGGACGGAAAATATTTTGTCAGAACAAATAATATTTTCTATGATTTCATTTTTTCAATTATTCATCAACTAAAAAAGTACAAATAACTCGTTCCAGTAAAAAAATCAGATTACTAATCTCCAACAATGGATATACAAGGTTTTTCTCAAACGTATTGGTATATCTGGTCTGTGTTAAAAACGCTTTAGAAACAAGAAAACGACAATTTATTTATGTTCTTAGGTTCATTATAGTTCTATTTATTGTATCTCTTGTGTTAGTCAATGGTGTTGGCGTTTATCTTTATCGTAAAAAGCGACGAAAGTTTCTTCAACAAACCAATCGAATCGACAACGAGATTCCGATGCGAACGTCGTTGAACTCAACATCATTCAAGCTGAGTAATCCGAGTTATGGATCTATGTCGACATTATCTATTGGAAAACGTCCTTCCAGGTGTACTAATAGTAAAGTGCACCCTTCACGGGATGTGAAAATTTCAACAATTCATGAAACTGTGCGAAGTGATCAATCAGATTCATCGTTCTCATCCTCGGATGAAGTACAGTTGAGTTTAGAAGAATTTCAACGACAAGCATTGAAAGAACACAACAATATCCGAACTATTCATAATAAACCATTGATGAAATTAGATCAATCTTTGAATCTTTACGCACAGGTAAAGTAAAAGTCGAAGAATTTGGTTGTCTACCAGCTGTTTTTAGTATTGGGCTGAACGATGTGCTCGAGCGAATGTGGTCATACCTTCGAAACTCGATTGGCGTATGCATTGTAAGGGAGAACTTCTCGATGAAAGTCTCGTTTCCATAAATTCGACTGAAATTCTTGATGGTAATGCAAACACTTCGATTTCTTCAACCTCCTCCTTCTCATCTTCCTCTTTCAGGATCACGATTTACTTATTTACTAATGTCAAAAGGCAATCAATCACATGAAGTTGATTGTATATTAAATGAATTAAGTACCGAAGTTGGTTTCGGTCGTGCGAAAAGTCATCCGAATGATCAGACACAAACATCACAATGGATTGGTGTCGCTCATTATTATCCGTGTCGTCAATTAACGACAGTGCAATCTTAGGCACAGAGACAACAAGACGAAGAAGAAGAAAAAAGACATCGGATCATTCGAGCGAAGAGAAAAAGTAAAATTAAGAAAGAGAAAAAGAAAACGAAAGGAGTTGATTAGTTCGTGTAAATGATCGTTGTGAATAAAGAAGAAGACGTCGATGAATTTTGTTTGATATAAATATCATAAAACGAAAGAGAGAAAAAACGGTAGGTTTAAGCTCGAATTCCTCTATTTAGGTTTTAGAATCTCAATTCGATATGAACTACGCATCATCATTTTGGTACTGTCGTACTAAAACTCGATAAAAATGAGAGAATATTTTGTTAATATGATTCTTCATTTACCATCAAATACAGACACATATCTGTATCTTATCATCTATAAATGAACATACACACATTTGGTTTGTTTTTTTGATCAAGATGACAATGTGCTTAATTACAGACATCTTTCAATAATGATGACGTTTTGACATCTATAATGTCGTATTCGATCAAGATCAGAGCTTGTGTCAAATTAACATCGAATAATAGACGTCTGTTGATAGTAAAGGATTTATGTTTTTCAATGCGAATCTTTCGCTTATGTTTTCCCATCATAATCGATAAGTCATTAGAGGATAATCAATTCATCATTTGTCTCGTCAAACAAAATAATCTCTTTATTCTTGTCTCAATTAGAAAATGCGTATCAAAGCGATGCTCGTGGTTACTATTGCACTTTTCATCGCCATACCTGGGCTAATTCTTCACCTGGTCGCATTGTAAGTGTTTTCTTCTTGAAATTAGTCGATTATTATCGAGATTTTAGATTCGGCAAACGTTGGATTGTATCAATACCACGGAAATCACGTGGTCCAAACGAACAAACACATTATTATGGATTATGGACACGATGCCAATATTCTAATACATCATTTGTTATTCCAGATATATCTTCTCAACCAAACATAGAAAATTTTGTTTGTCGTCCTAATACTTATCTACGTTATGATACTTCCAATATTGACATAAGCAGAAAATGCTATGAAAGTCGTCACCAATGCTCATCGATTGTCGGTGTTCATTCCGAATGTCGATGCGAATACTTGAGTGTAACAAAAATACAGCAATGGTGTTCGATTCTAGCAGCTGTGTTTCTATGTCTCGCAATTTTCACGTTGTACCTTCGAATTATAACAACAGCAGAAAATGGTTTGTTGTGAATATTCATTTGTCATGATATTCGATTAGTTTCTCATGTTTTTAGCCATTGCTGCACGAATTTTAATATTCGTACCTGTGATAGCGCTCAGCTTAGCACTGATATTGATGATTGTTACTATGGTACTTGTCGGAGCTTTTCTGAGACGTCATGAATACGAAGAATATGATGTAAAACTACCTAAGGAAGTTCTTCGAGGAGTAAGAATTGAGCCAGAAATGGTTAATTATTATCGCCTGAATGCTTTCTTCAAAAACAATCCGGGTAATTCAGTTCCTTAATCATTTCGTATGACATCAAATCCTATCTCTTCTCGTTTAGATGTGAATTTACGTCGTTATGTTATTTCCGCGTTTAAGTCTCTCCATAGGGAACGTTATTATGCTCGTATTGATTGGTCAGCAGGTGCCGAAATTGCCGCTATCGTCTTAGTATTTCTTGGGCACTTAATAAGTGTGTTTTTAGCTTTCAGACAAGTTCAATGAGGAACTTGTTTCAATCAATCTTACCTTCGATCGCACGTCTTTTTTTTATTGATTTCACATTTTGTGTCTTTCTTTTATCTACAATATGTTTTTGCTTAGCACTTTTCTTTTCTCGTTGTTTTTGTTGTTGTTGTTGGCGCTCCGATGCTCCGATAATAAATAAGTTCTTTTCGTGGTACATATCCAATTATCCTTTTTATGTCGATTACTATCTGTTTTCGGTACAAAAACATTTTCAATTCTGTTGCTTTGTCTATAATGTTTACACTATGGTTGGTTTGTATTTTGAGAGAAAAAGATAACAAACCACTGGCAATTGTGGTTGTGTGGGACGATGCCAAACGAACTATTATTTCTCTTTTCTTTCTTATTAAATTGTCCTCTCTTTCTCCTACAGACCAACAGTCTTCTGTATTCCATTTCCTCTTCTTCTCTCCTCTTCTCTCTAACCGACCTATGCATGCGAATGTCGATGCATGTTTGTACTGCAGTATGTAACTATATACGCATATCTACATTTTCAATGAATTGTGTTGTACGCGCACTCGTTCGTATCCTTATGCGTTTTTTTTACTCGTGAACTCGATCAGACGTGTTATGTACAATGCAGAGTTAATATTTTATGGACGACGAATATACGTACACTGTCTCGCCGTTCTTTTTCTCTATACATATTGATTATCATCAATAAAAAAAAAGCTCTTCGTGAACAAAGAGAAAAACTCTCATCGATGCGCTTTTGTTTTGTATCAATTGTTTATTCATGATCACACATCGAATAAACAGAATCAAGTTAGCGAGACGTAGCCGAATTGACGATGATTAGAACACATCGACGTATTGATCCCTGATCGTTCTATTTATTATTAGAATCATTTTAGCACTGACATCCGAATGTATATTTTTGTCTAGGGATATATGAGATGATTCATTTAACAGATACTTTCGGGCAATACTCTGACCTATATCTACACTGGACATAGACGACTAATAGAGCCATTTATTCTTGTGTGATATTGAAAAGAGAGCTCAATTATCCCTTTTTCAGATATTTATTTACTGATTTTTGTATTCTTATCAAATCTAAAGTAAGTAAATACACCGAAATTTTACATTCGATCAAGTAGAGTCGTTTCGAATTAGATCATGCGAATTCGTGGCCTTATGCTCGTGTCAATTATCCTTCTGTTGGGTATCATTGCATTAACTCTTCATTTGTTAGCTATGTAAGTGTCAAATCTTGATTAATTTGTTGTTTTCTTGAATTCCTCATTTCAAGGTGTTCTTCTCGATGGAAAATAACTAAACGAGATCGAGATCCAGCTATGGGACCAGTTAGCTATGGTCTTTGGAAACGTTGTGAATTCATCAATATGACTATAATCAAACAAGGTATTGCGCTTGGCGTTCGACCTAATGTCGAAGTGTGTCGACCTAATCGTTATATGCGATTTTCTCCGGACAAATTCGATACATGTTATTATATCCATCGTCAATGTCCAGTTATGGAAGATAATCAATTACCTGAAGGCTGTTCGTGTCGATATTTACCTTCGACTAAAGCTTTACAATGGTTGACAGTCTTAACAGCTATATTTCTCGTTGCTGGGTTACTTTTAATCTATTTACGAACCATCACCACGCCACAAAATGGTGAGAATTTCGATTTTATTCTCGAAAATCATCATTATTGTTCTGTTGTAGAAAGTGCGAACTTAATATTCAGTTTTGGTCCATTCATTTTTTTTCTTCTCGCCTTTCTCTTAATGGTCACAACTTTAATCCTCGTTGGTGCTTGTTCGTATCGTCTTTATATCAATAAATACATCTCAACGAGCTTCTCTGTTTCGTTATTTAGATCTTCGACGAGACACTTATGAAGATTACACGTTTCCATTAAAGACAGTTGCTAATTTCACAGGCCGTCCTCAAGCATTCGATTTACACAGTCTTCGTAATTTTGCCAAACATAACAGTAAGATAATTATTGTAGGAAAACAAAGTCTATTGTCGGTTTTGATCCTTTTAGAAGAAAGATTTTCTCATGACGCTTATGTCAGTGCTGAAAGAGAACTACGTGACGATGCGAATATGACTTATCATACGAATATTGGCTGGGCAACTCGTTTTGAAATTCTTGCTACAGTTTTAATATTTATCGTTACCGGAGCGACATTTTTACTTGGCTCAATGTTAAGATCAGACAGTACTTAAAGAAAAACAAACAGCGACTTTCTTTTGGAGTTTTCAAGCCTTCATATTGAAGACCTTGGATTTTAATTGATTATAGTCACTGTGTGTTGTCGAACAGAAACGGTCTGAAATTTGTTTTTACCCATTTCACATAGAATTCTTCTGTTTTCTCACGTTTTTCTTCCTATGAAATCTTTACTTTTCTTATTCATATTCATCAATTGACGTGTCGTAGCAAAACTTTGCTTTTTCTCATCTATGCATCAAATATATACACTTCTTTGATTTCACTTATTAAACCGAGAAAATGAATCTCTTAACAAAACATCATTGTTTGTGCTAAAGATCATTATGAACAGATTGATTAGCACAATTATTAACCCATCAAATCGTCTCCAGACTAAAGATAGATTTACATGATGTTCTTGTTATCATCGCTGATTGGATTACTCAGAAATATATGAATCGACTATTACTGGCTGTGTAAGTAAGTGGAGCAATCAACGAGATATTCAACGTAAAAGTCGTCTGTTCACTAATCAATGAGATATGTATCTGCGAATATTTTAAGGAAATTATTAACAGTTGATCGTCTGATCATTTATCTGAATAGAAAATTGCTTGAAAGTCATCCTTTGTTTGTGATTTCATCATTTAAAGAAACATCGATCATTTGATAACACTTATCCAATCAAAGTCTATTTAACTGTAAACAAATATTTGTATCTGTCTTATTGAAAACACAAAAGATTTAGCCGGACTTTATTTATTTCCATAAATATCCTCTAATTACCATCTGCCATTCAACTAATCGTTTCAACATACGTCGAACAACTGTCGATCATTCTTTCATTAAAATACTTTTGTTTCACTTCGTATTTGTCTTATCAATTTTCATGTTCTTTGTATAAATATCGCCTCGCCCATCTTCTATTTCATACCGAGATTTTCTCACATCGATCAAACGCGTACTGCTTCACCTATTAAATATGCGTATATGTCAATTGATCTTAATCTTAACATTTGTGGCAATCGTGGCGGAAAGCTTCACATGGTTTCATCATTATCCGAACCGTATGAAACGAGCAACAACTAATGAATGTTGTGTCTCATCGAAAATAAACGTCGGTGCAAAAAAGGCGAACAATGGCCGAGATTTCTTCCGACGATTGGCGACTGAAGATGATGCGTATAAACTGATCACTCCTGAGAATATGTGTAATTTAATGCACTTTTTTATCCAACAGGCGTCATTAAACAACAAATCGATAACATTTACAAAAGGTAGCGATTTGCAAAAGCAAATTCTTGATGATGATCGATATGTTTAGGAATGTTTGTTGTATTCGATTCAACGAATAAGATCTTTGAGAAGTTTATGGAAGCGAAAGCCCAACAAAAGTCCGGTGACGGAGCTAAACATGCTGGATATCTCAAGCGTTTGAAACATATGGGCTCTCAAGCTATTCATTCTTTAATTAAATCTTCGAAAAAATCACAATTAGTCGAGTCGGACACGTTTATTTATGTTCGTGGTGATGAAAGCTCCCATTTTCATAGTGAACGTGGTTCGAAATGGGATCGAACACGCGAATATCCAGCTTATGGAATGGATATCCCCGGTGCTTGTACGTATTTCACAATCGTTGAAATCTCTCTTGAGAACGAAGCATTTCTCATCTTAGGTTTACCAAGTGGCTTTGGTCACATACTTTTCGGTGAACTTCCAGCTATTCATAGTGATGGCAAGTATGCTGGTGAGCGCATTTACATTAAACCAGAGTTCTTCGGCATTCGACAATTGAAAGATTTTGTTAAACATACGCAAAACTACTTCTCTCATGTTTCACGACGATACGTATGTCAATTGAAAGATATGCAAACGAAACCAGGCTGTTCGAAGGAGGAAGCATTTCGTGAAAACATCGATAAGAAGTTTTTGGATCTTTGGAAGAAAGTTCTAATGACTATTCCGACGATTTGGAATGTTGATGATCAATATATGAAAAATGCGACGAAATTCGGCATCGGAGAAATTTATCGACAAGTAAATGAATTGAAAGCAAGCGGCTACGATGCAAAAGTCAAAGATTTTCGTGAAAAAATGCTAAAACAATATGGTGAAGATGATATTACTGTACGAAAAGGACGGGAGATAATTTTTACAACGAAGAAGTTGCTTGAAAGTCCATTAACATGTGAATTATTAAGCAAAGTGAAAAAATGTTAATTTTTGCCTTCAATAAATATTCATTAGTTTAGATTATCAAGATTTGTCGATGAAAAAGACGAGAAATATGTTTTAATCTTTTTATATTTTGGATTTTTTCATACAGTTTAACTCGAAAAACAAGTAGTAATATTGAAAAGAGATTCTGTAGAGTAAAATATTGAGAAATATACAAATAAGAAGAGAATAAAATTTGTGTATAACGCTTCGTCATCTGTGCATATGAAAATATCACCAAAAACCTATTTGTCCGATGTTCGTCCCGAAAAATTCATTTGATATTACACATACACAACCTAAGAGAAAACGAATTCGAGGTGCGACACAAATTAAATCAGCGATTCTTACTCGGTTACGTTCCACGGACAGGATTTAACGGCCAATCAAACCTCCGTACCATGGATAGGCTCCATATAGGTATGGATAAGTGTAGAGAGATGCAAGGTATCTAAATTTCAAAAGGCAAATGGATATTTTATAATAAAAATTTTCTTTTGAACACTTACGGGTAACCTAAACCGTATCCGAGTCCAAATCGGCCTGAAAAATATTCAAGTAGAAGTTTTAAGAGAACGAATTTCTCGATATTTACCGAAAAAGCGAGCTTGAGAAACTGTTGCGAGAACGGCAACGAGTAAAGCAAGAACGATTAATAATTTACCGAGCATTTTAATTGAAAATCTAACGAGAAAACGTTTGAATTCGAAAACGAAAAAATAATTAACTTACTGAATTTAAATTCGTAGAAAGAGGGAAGTTTTTCTTGAAACGATTGAAGCGATGTGAAGATTCTTTGAATTTCATGTGCCTTTTATACGCAGAAGCCACCTCCCCTCGGAACTCGAACGATCGATATCATCGATCGATTAGAAGATATATCTTTCTCCCTCGATCAAAGAAAACACCATGTAAACGATCTACTTTTTCACTCAGAACGCAAAGAATGATATCTATAGTTCGATATAAGTCTCTTTCGCTATGTATGTGTGTCACCCTGGAAGAAAAGATAAAGAAAATCCAGTCAACGGTACTATTAAGTGAATGTATTCATAAAAAAGTATCGGCAAATTCTTTTTGCGTACAGATCGAACATCTGTGTAGAGAGAAAAGAAATTGATGTTAGTTGTGATCAAATAATGTGTTTTTCGTAGGACCTTTACTAATCCAATCGATAAATAACTTCAGTAAAGCTTTTTCTTCAGCTGATAAGTGAATACTATCATTAAATAACAAAGAAACATAGAGGTCATTCTAAGCTTTTTGATTCAAGTGCGTCAACAACGAAAAAATAGCGTCAGAATGCAAGAAATCCTTGTCAATCGGTGCGAAGTTTTGGAAGAAAAGAATTGTACTGAAAGTAAATATTGATCTATGATGAATGTTAGTGTATACCATGATATATAAAGAAATAGAAAAAGTAGGACAGACAAGACTATGCAGAGTTTTGTCATTAACGTTATTTTTTTTCTATTTGCGATCATTTTATGTCAGCATTTGGCACGATCAGGTAGAATATCTATAATACAGCATGCTATAGACAATTGACTTGTTTTTAAAGAACGTCGTTGCCGATGTTTGTCATATGATAAGAGTTGTTGGCCAAATTCTTCCGCATGGCAAACATTCAACGAATCGGTTAATGGACAGCTCGTCTCAGTTCGACCATCTGCGGCTCCTTGTAATTCAAATCCGTTGAATGTCGAGGCATGTACCACAGCTCGACAGCAATGGAGAAACGCTGTTTGGCGAAGCGATCAGCCTGGCGCAATGCAAAATCATAATTGGGAAAATAGTTCATGTTCAGTATTCTATAACAGTACTTCATGTCATCAAGGTTCTGTACCAATCTTAGCAGTGAATGCCACATTGCCTGAACATGTCGAAGCAACTATACGATTTGTTGAGAAATACAACTTACGACTTGTTGTGAAAGCTACAGGACATGATTTTTTTGGTCGATCCACAGCTGTCGGATCGTTACTTCTTTGGTTACATCATATGAAAAATCGTACACTTATACCGAAATGGTCGTCGTGTCGAGGAGAGACTTTCGAAAATGTGATTCGTGTTGATGCAGGTGTGCAATGGGGTGAAGTATATCGATGGTTAGCAACATATAATCTAATTGCCATTGGTGGAGCATCGGCTACAGTTGGTGCTACTGGTGGTTTCTTACAAGGTGGTGGTCATGGTCCGCTAACACCTTGGAAAGGTTTAGCTGTCGATCAAGTTCTTCAGTTCGAAGTCGTCTTAGCTGATGGACGTCGACAAATAGTAAATTTTTGTGAAAATCCTGATTTATTCTGGGCGTTACGAGGTGGAGGTGGTGGAACATTTGCTGTTGTTTTATCAGCTATCTTACGAACTTATCCAACACCATCGATCGTCGGCAGCTATCAAGCAGTCTTTCCACCTACAAATAGTCGTTATGCCGATTTTCTCCATCATTTTGTACGATCATTACCAGCATTATCTAACATGGGATGGGCTGGCTACTTTTATTTGACAGCGAAAACGTTTACACTTGCATTCCTGTCACCGAACGGTAATTATTCCACAGCATACCAATCAATGCATCAATTATTTCATAATTTTTCCGATTTGAATTTTACGGAACCATATGTGTTTACATTACCTACATTTTTGGATTTCTTTTCTGCTCTGATGGAGGCCACTAATGAGAATGGTGACAACTTTATCATGGGCTCTCGTCTTCTTCCTGAAGCAATCATTCGTAATCAACCACAGCAAGTAGCAGATGCATTTCTACGAATTATAGATAGTGAACAAGACCTTCTCGTTGGACATTTCACTGCTGGTGGTAAAGTTTCAGATACAACACAGAACAACAGTGTCAATCCTCTGTGGCGTACAGCACTTTTACACATGCTTTCTGCACAATTTTGGCTTGATGAAACACCCATAGAAGATCAAGTCGAACTAGCTAAACGTGTGACGCAAAATGTCGGAATTTTACAAACTGTTTCGGGAGGCGAACAATCCGGTGCGTATCTCAATGAAGCTGATCCAAATGAAGTCAATTGGCAGCAAAAATTCTTCGGTACACGAGAACATTATAACCGACTAAAAACAATCAAAGATCGAGTTGATCCGAATGGATTGTTTGTTTGTAATAAATGTGTCGGCAGTGATGACTGGACGGAAGATTTAAATTGTCCAAATCCGAAACGATCGATTGCAAATAAGCACAACTTGTTTTTACCACTTGTCTTAATTGCAAAATTCCTTCTATCGTATTTTAAAATCGATGCTTAAATAAATAGCGTATTTTTGTGACGCACAGACCAAATTCGTAGAATGTAGATGTGTGGGTTGCAACAGCGGAAGCTTGAATGTTCTCGTTTATATGCTCGAAAGTAAAAAGTTCGAAGGTACTTGAAATGTATTTTTATTTCATGATGAATAAATTATCACAGAACTACAGTACTTTGTTGTAGATTGCTCTTCCTGGTGAATCGATAAAACAGGTCTCGCAATATCATTTTTTGCTAATCAAGATGATCAAGATATTCCCGACGAAATAGAAAATGATCTCAACATACGAATCAAACAAATGACGGACGAGATCGATGTTGTTACCACCAATCAGGATTTCACCCAGGTTGAACAATCCGGCACGGAAACGGCCGGTTCCGGTGACCGGATTTATCTGGTTTGGCCCGGAACCCATAGGAACATGTCAAAAACGGTAGCCGGAAACGGTTACCGCATTTCTCCATCGAATTCTTGGGATTTTCTGGGTGGGTTCCGGTCAGAAACGGCGAGTTTCCTCAAGGATTTTGTCGAAAGTTCATGGAATCCTGCTTCAGGAACCATTGTCTTGGGCATGTCGTAATACTCACTTAATTCCAATCATCTTTTTTGTCTTTAGTCGCCAATCGTTAATTGTCTGCTTTATACCTCCACCACGTTTACATGAAGTTTTATTTAGTGATGAATAAATTATCACAGAACACAAACAAATAGATAAATGAAATTATAAATCATCTGCATCCAGATTTGTTTTCATCAAAGACATCATTGATGTTCTCTTCAATGTTGGTTGTGGTGGTGATGGTGGAATATCTCTTGGATTCATATACAAATTCAATTTTCTTGATGGAATATCTTTGAAATAATTCGGCGAATCAAAACTTCGAAATTTCATTGAATTCTGATTAGGATTTGATAAAGTTGTGAATGTATCGGAGTCGATCGCTGTATGTGGACTTGAGGATGAGTTAGATGTTGATTCACGAAGATATTCCGCGAAGTTTCTTTGGTAAGATTTGGATGAGCTATATCGACGATTGTATAATGCGCATACTGATAGGCTTAGTAAACAACCGAAGAGAAACGAGATTAAACTGATGAAGAGCGTCTGAATCAATGTGAATCGATATTCATCGAAAAAAGGAGAAATGAAAGGACATGAACAGGCGCGTTCTTCACGCGATAGACCAGCACAAGAATTTGTTAAACATAATCTAGTACGGTACTTCGTTGAATAAAATTGAAATGAAGTACACGCTGAACATTGCGACCAGTCTGACCAGCAGGACCAATTATTTTTTGAATGAGAAGGACAAATTGAACAGTCACGTTTCTCAATTTCTTTTCCAAAACACTGATTATTCATGCACTGTCGACGACGAGTCTGAACTGATCCAGCAGTACCACAAGATGGGTAACATTCTGAAAATCAAACAAAGACTAATACGAAAGAAGTGAAAATAATGAAGATACTCACGACCCCAATCGGACCACTGAGACCATTGACCAAGTGACTCTTTACAAAATACTTATATATTACAAATTTTATCTCATTTTTGATAGTGAACTAACCTTTTTCTTCACAATCGTTTCGTCCATTATCACAAACGCGAAACATAGTTTGATCCGATTTGATATCTAATACTGTTTGATTGACCATCATGGAACAAACAAAACGAGTACGTGATTCCATTATAATGTCATCACTACTGATTTCATTGTTCAATCCAACTTGTGTCCAATTACTCCAAAGTATTGCTTGTTCAACTAGAAAAGAACATTTCACGCGTGGATATTTCTTCGTTGTTCATTCGAAAAATCAACGAACCTGGACAAGGGAGTTGGTTACATGGACGAGTCTCTTGTAAACATTCGTGACACTTCTCATTATCAACTAAACAAGTTCGTGTTCGCTTTTGTATTCCTCCACCACAGGACTTCGAACATTGGTTCCATTCTTTATTACAAGAATATTGATTAATAAACAAAATCAGAAGAGTTTTGTTCTTACCACTCCAAGCACTCAATCGTGATGAATCACTTGAACAAATAATTTCCGGACACCAATCTTCTTCTCGTTCCGGACCAATACAAACTCGGCCATGATTTCTCGGTAAAGGATTTGTACAAGTTCGTGTTCTTGATCGAAGGAATTTACCACACACCTGAGGACAGTTACTCCAAGCACTCCACGGTGACCAACCACCGTGAACTAAATCAAAATGAAACACATCGTCTTCCATTCGCTTTGTTCTCTTACTTTCACATTGACTCATTTCAATACGTTGTCCTTGGCATAGAGTTGCATTCAATCGATCCTTTGCTTGTGTACATGTTCGTGTTCGGCATTGGCATTTCTCACCCGTCTCTTGTTCACATGAAAACCAATCTGACCAAGAAGTCCAGCCGTCATTACCTGAAATTGCTATTCATTTCTCTATTTTATCAACAATAAAAGATATAAAATACTGCCGTACTTATAATGTCGACATTTGGACATTTAAAACTTTCAGACGAAGTCATCAATGATGAAATCTTCGAAAATACACATTGTTGTCGAGCATTATCCCACGTACAGTAAGGATCCATGAATGCCGAACAAATTTCGTTGGTTTTCAATCGATCACAGCGTGCAACAGGTATCTTCAGGACAGAAATGTGAGTTGTAATGACGATTTCCTTCTAAAACACAAAATTTCTGGCGAAGTCCTTATCAAAATAAACTCACTGTTTTTGCTATCAACTCTGCTTTATTTATTTTCCAATTGTCTATCGATACCATCGGTGGTTTTAAATCAATTTGTTCTAATAGACATAATGTTTGATCAGATAGCAATGAATATTTTCTTAACCATAAACCGTCAAGAGTTATTACAAATAAAACCGTTATTCCGTTTAACTGATCAACTAACAAGTGACCAATATGAATATCATTCAATACTAGAGCATTGACTGATGATTGAAGAACACCTGATCGAAGGACAGGACCCAATGGTGTCATTGACTCATCTTTCAGTCCACGTTCGTCACACTAGAGAAAGATATACGTGAATTCGTTCTATTTTCACTCACATTCACTGTGATCTTACGCTTTCAGTTTCTTGTCTTGCTGGTGATGGTAACCAAAACGATTCATTGGATTTTTGTGTCAAAAATGGTGATTTAAAGATATTTTCGAGTTCTTCAACTGTGTAAACGCAAATTGCTGATCCGAGTAAACCATGTCTGTAACAAAACAATTTGTCTAACAGGGAAATTTCACGTTGAAATTTTACTTGGGTAAATTGAATGCAGCATAGATCAAGTTCGACGATGAATCAAAGAAGATGGATTGCAATTCGTTGAAATCAAATGAAGTCACTTCATTCGATGATTTTTTCGAACATTGAATTCGTAATTTTGAAAAGGAACGAAATGTATCACTATACTTCATTGTACCATCATCATATTTACATATTCGTGCCACACGAGAGTAAATATTCTACATGATAATGAATTGAACAGGCTATTTTCTCGGAAAGACTGTCACTTACTGTTCCGCACGAAAGATGTTCAAGAGCAATTTCACGAAAAAATGTGTAAATATATTGTTTGATACTCAAAATTCGCACAAAATATGGATCTAATCAATTAATATGAACATCTAAACTATTCGTCGATTTCATCATACTTTTTAACCAATTTGAATCATGTTGTTGTGTTCGTAGTTGTTTTGTTTGACTGAAGCTCCGTTGAATCAATGAATCCTGAATGCCAAATACAGGTTCGTTATTTGTCGCAGAATAGAACTCTCCTATTCACAAAATTAATTCGATATTTCCTACGATAATGTTTACCTGTCTCAATTAGATGGTATACTGCTGTGTAGTGACTGTTAAATGGAGATTTTCCATCTCCTGAAATAAGATTTTCATTTGAAACCAATGTTGTCAGAGAATCTGATTGACGCCATGTACAAATTGGATGATAAGCATTCGTTCCACAAACCAATAAAGATCGATCACGAGGACGAAGTGCTAAAACACGAATGTAGTTTTCACATTCATTCTAAATAACAGAACTATGAAACAAAGCTTATTCAAAGAACGAAAATTTTACCACTAATTTCACTTGATTCCGACAGATATTTGCGTCGTCGACTTGCGATTCCCAGATGAATCTTTCCCGAACATGAAAATCATCCAAGGACAATCGAATGATTGCATTTCTAAAATCATCATTACAAAACTTCAGTCGAACTTCTTTCATGTAATTTATACTTTGCTCCAATAATGATCTGCTTTTGTTCTTCATCAACAACAATTGCATCAAATGCCTCATCGCCATTTTGATGAACTCTCATAGTTTGTAAAGACGCTGTAAAATAAAGATTTACTCATACATATAAACCAGTATACACACATACCATTATACGAAACGAATTGAAGTTCATTTTCGGCGATGATCGAGCAGATATTAACTAATAATAACAGATAAAAAACAACCATTTCAATCTAAAAGGCAGAAACAAAGTATTGTTGTACCGTAGCAAAACGCGCACGAAAGATTGACCTACGAAGAATAAGGAGAAATATGTTCTCTTCTGTTCTCTTTCACAAGGCAAAAGCGACCGTTTGTTTGAATCAATATTACTCTCTCTCTCTCCTCCTTGGGTAACGGAAATGAAAGGCAAACTCGGACTTGAACAATTCTAATGAATCAATATAATATTGAACGGTAAATGGTGAGTTATTAATTTGCATTAACGAAAAACAAATGTTTCGCTAAGATCATGAATAAAACATCTCCGCGCTGATTTCTCTCTATCTGATGAGTGAATTTCATCGAACAGAAGTATCTTTTCCTGTGAGACAAACATTCATGAATAATTGTTGGAAGATGTAGTTTGCTTATTCATCAATTAATGAACTTTGACACGTCGGCATCGACCATCTTTTGCTCGTTCTATGTGCAATTACGCCATACAGACGACGATTGTCAATGGCCATTATTGATTGACACAAAGAAGGAAACACTTGTTACATCATCTGATCGCATTTGTCAATGGCTGATTTAATGAACATATTGTCATTTAGTCACACTTTCTGCATCTCTCTCGATGAAATCTATCTGATTAAAATAAGTTTATTTTCTTTATCAATGTGTACATTACGTAAGTTAATATGTGCACTTCAAGTTCATTTGATTGACATGTACGAAGACAGTGAAATGACGTTGACTTTTTGTGTTGGACTATAATATTAAAAAAACTGATTATCAAGGAGAACACTTTTCTCTCCAATGACCTTCGGAAAGTTCACTGTGTGATTGACTTCAAACAATGAAGAAGATCAAAGACAATGGAAAGATTTCTGGTACACAAACTAATCTTCTTTGATTGAAGAAAACAATTGTAAACACAGATAGAAGAGGATTTATCGGTCATCGAGAAGAAAATTGTTCTGTAATTTGATCGTTGAATGATAAAACAGATTGAAATGTTAATCAATCGTGAGAATTGTTTGTATAACTTGAGGTGAGAAATTTCATATGGAATTTCTATATTGAAATGAAAAGCCTTGAACCAAATACGATCGATCATGGTGGTCAGTTGATCGAATTCAATGAAAATTATTTGATCCAGATAATCTGAACTGATAATATTTAGTTGATATTATTTTCTTTCATTTCTTTATTTGTTCCTCAAGCAGGAAACAGATATCAACATCGTCGATTACCTCTTCGCGCATGCTTCTAGTTTCAAAGGTCAGTAGAATATTCTCAAATAGTATTGAATAAAATAGAAATTTTGGTTTTGTACAAATCCTGTACATTTATATTTATGCAATTGACATGTCGGTAATAATCCAGCTTTTCCGGTAAAAAACATATACCAATGTATTGTGAAAGCTATAATGTCGATTTCAACTTGTAATCATCGATATTTTGAGCGGATAATCGCTACTTTTGCGTTCGCTCTCATAGATTTCGATATATATTCTATCACTTAAATTGCTTCACCTGTCTAACTGAAACAAAAGGACTCATTGAAATGACTCAAGCGATTGAATACAAACATTATGTTATAATTGACGTTTGAAAGCACTGCAAACATGATGGTCATTTTTTCGAAAACTAAATTCATCATAAAACAACTCAAAGGTATGTGAATTACAATTGAGATGGATTTTTGGTCGAATTGTTTCTGTATCTGTTTCAAAACTCGTTCAAGATTTTCGATATGCAATGTTTAATAGCATTTCATAGTCTACAAACAGGTGATACACGTTGAAAGAGAAGGCTTCATGGCTGAAATTAAAAAGCTTTGAATTGCCGATCCCACGATCATTAATTTCTCCTCAAAAATTTTCCCTACGACAGAGAATATGATGTGCAATATCTGAAATATCACAAATCCAGAGAACATGAAACTGACGTTGAGAAAACAAATCTGTATGAAATGCAAACGAATGTTTTCCCAAATCAACAATACACGAAAGATAAAGTTAAATAGAGCGGGTGCTAGTGTGATTCACTACGAACATCTTGATGCATGTTTTCTTTATTTGATGTATTCAAGCCAAAGATAGAATGGTATTTCAACAAACGTATTGATACCCTCTAATACGCTTATACATTTTCTGCTTACGAGTGTGTGAAAGGGAACGGAATAAGAGAAGAAAACAACGAAATAGTAGAAAGTAAAATAGACAAACAATAGTGAAAACGAATCATTGGTTTCTTCTCTCCATCTATATTTATGTGTGCACACACACATATATACGCATAGAAATAGATTATAATTCACATACAGATGTTCCTCTGTCGAAAACATGACCTAAGAAGGTACTTCTCTTCAGAGATTCGTTTTTTAAAATCTTTTTTAGATGACAAACTATCCGTCGCCGAAGTTTTCTGCTTGTCAAGTAAGTTGTAAAACAGATAAGTTTTAGAAAAGTAACCTGATACTCTAACGTTCGTTTATAGTCGATATGGACTGTATCGAAAGTTCCTACTTAGGTCAACAAATCCGATGCTGGATCGGATCCGACCATTCGACAAAATCCGATCGGATTCCTGGAAACGGAATTGCATTGGAATCCGACTAGAAAAATTCCGTTGGTTATTGCAAATGTTATGAGCGATCTTTTTAGCTATGTTCTATGATGACCCTTAGAAAATCCAGGAAATCCATGTTTCGGATCCGAGACCGTCGGAATCCAATGCGATTCCGTCACCAGGATTTCATCGGATCCGTCGAATTCCTGTAGGATCTGATAAAATCCTATATTGGATCCGAGTATGGGATTCTTAGACCTGGATAGTACGTTCATTTTTGTATTGTTTCTCTCTAGTTATTTCATGTGTTCTTTGGAATAGAAACTCGGAACCCATTGTTGGAAGCTATATTAAGTGTATTTTCTTTCATTAAAGTGCAAAGCATTTCTCCTGGCGATGCGCCACGAAATTTCTTTCGTTGTTTGATTCTTTCTTTTTTTCTTCCTTTCTTTATATCGTCCCTATGCACTAGTGTTGTCACGCGATCTCCAGGAAATAGATAGCGAGAAAGTGATCGAAACGGTAAATGAAAGTATCGACACCGTATGTATACAGTTGTGATTCAGATACTCCATTGCGAGCTATCAATGCGGTCTCAGAAATAGTCGGAAAACGCGTTTTTTCCTTAAAAATGTAAACTTTCAGATAGTGAAGGATGAAAACAAAGTCGCACGTCATTCTTTGAACACCTGTTTTATAGTTGAAATGCACTCGACGACGGAAAAGCTAGCAAGAAGATAGTTAATAGATCACATCAATATCTTTGTTTTCCAGCGATGAAAATAAGATTTGATAGACGCATCATAGTTGTAAAGAAATATGTCGATGTTTTGATTGCTAAGGATCGAAATCTCGCATTACTGAGAAACGAAGTCGCTGCGTATTTGGTGTCGTATTTAGACGAAGTCAAAATACTATCTAGTTTGTCATTATAGGGGATCAAGAAAAAATAATGTCGCTGTAGTTTCGTTGTTGATTGCTGGGAATGTATTTGACAGACGAGTAGTTGAACATTTGTTTTGTGATCAGTGTGAAGCTAGCACGAAGGAGCTAGCACGAAGAAACTGTGTGTAAGCTAAAAACTTTTTTCCCAAGTTTGTCCGGTTCATAAAACCTAGTCCATTCGATTCAGAATTTAATTTTGCATCGAATGGTGGTATTTTTATTCACCGGACAAACTTTGGAAAAAAGTTTAACCACATCGTTGTTTGCCTCATATAGGTCTATTTATGTTTCCGATAATTTTTTTCCAAAGTTTGTCCGGTGAATATCAATACCACCATTCGATGCAGAATTAAATTCTGAATCGAATGGACTAGGTTTTATGAACCGGACAAACTTGGGAAAAAAGTTTTTAGCTTACAGACAGTTTCTTCGTGCTAGCTCCTTCGTGCTAGCTTCACACTGATCCTTTTTATCATATGCTGTCTTGTTTCCATCACAACGAACGCATAGCATCGATAGATAGCGAACAGAAATCATCATATCCAGTAGACACCATTAACTATGTGTAAAGAATTCAATATTTCGTCCGTTGAATCAAATGATGTAAGTATTCGAGAATAGTGTGAAGCAAATTGTTTTTGAAGGAAAAGCCCAAGAATCTTGTGTAAGAATTTAATATAATTTCTTAAAAGCTTATTTAAGGGTGTAGTTTCGTAAACAACAGAACCATTGGGCGAACTGGCTGGTTCGTCAGAACGAACCAACAAATATTTTCATTAGTTTCATTTAGTACTAGATTGAGATCGTGACCCATTATATTCTTTTTCATTTCATGTCGTTCATACTTTCCTTCTCATCCTCTCTGTCATAAGCTCTTCTCTTCTCTTTTATCAAATTCTATATCGTTTCCATCACAACACACGTTGTATCATCGATTTGGAAATAAAATAGGCCAAGCAGTACTGAATGAAAAAGCGAAGAAAAATGTCTAATTATAGCACCATATTCGTTTTTGGATCTCAGTGAAGAACATGAATATTCGCTACAAAATGTTGAGACCGAGACGGCAAACGATATCGAAACAGGAAACGACATCCCAGATTATTATGGCACGGTCGGTTCCGGCCAGAATCCGGCGGCAAGGAACCTGCTGAAATCGGCGAAAACTGTGCCGGAATCGAGAAGAGCTGTACCGGATCCGACTCAGATTTCAACGGATCCAGTCGCCGGAATGATCGACCTGGAATCGAAGCAATTAAAACAGATATTTCGAAAATCAACGCCGAAATGACCAAACAACAGGGAACAATTACAAAAATTTGGAAAATTCTGGAGAATTTGGAAGAAATTTTCAAAACAAAATTAGACGTTCCTCGAGCAAACCTGGTAGAAAACGTAAGTTTAATCCTATTTCGACTTTCGGTCGTCCGGTGACTGCTTGTTGTTTATTTTATAGGTCGAACATTTTGATCATTGAGTTTTTTGTTTGTTTAAAATGAAAAACCTTGAATAAACAAGATTGATTCTACAAGCCGATGGATTGAATTCAATAGAGATTGTCTGAATCGATGGTACTCTTGAATCTATTAATAACTTTGTTGTGAATTGTGACTGTCACATACATCGGTGGCGTCGAATTTTTGATAGAAATGAAAACCTCAAAGTTCGAGATGTTCTCTGGTCAATACGCGCTTCTACGTTATACTTTTCACTGCTTGATGCCGATATTTTGCACAGAAGAAGACTTTTACTGTAAGCGATCGCGGAGTATATACGTGTGCATGTCTATGGTCATTCTCTATCCAACTCTGACCTGGCTCTATGGAATCTTTCGCAACTCTATGATCGAACGATCATCCTGAACATTATAGACGACTTTACAGCCTGTTTTCTTCACTCGAATGATGCTCAAGTCTTCATCGAGAACAAACCATGTATATATAGTCATGTCTATGTGTTGATGATCATAGGTTTTTCAATCCAATTCTGATTACTGCTGACAATCAACCACCACTGTCACATATACACAATGAATAAAAAAAAGATCAGAAAAAAAGTAACACTAGCCAAAGAAACGAAAAGGAAAGACATCAAGGATAGACAAAAAGAAGCGATAAAAACGACGAAGTATTTTCATGAACAACTTTCAAATGTTCTGTTTCTTTTTCTTCTCTGTTGTATACTGATCACATATAAATATAACAATAATGTATCAGTTGAACAATATCAGTGTATCACTGCGATTATTATCAATTGTTCACATAATTGCTTGGACGGATAACCGCTAGAAACGAATACAGACATGAGAACGATAATCGCCGAAAAATTCCACTTACCCATATGTTCAAAATATCTGTAATCGAATGTTGAGCTCGTAGTTTGAACAAGTGCGACACAAACATTGAAGAAACTTTATCAAACAATGGATGTTCATCTAAATATCAAACAGCAGTCTTTCTCCTCATTCTTATTATGAAACATTCGCGTTTATTACCTGTAAATTCTAATCGAGGTGGCATTGTTTTCGTCAATGATAGAACCTCCGGTGCTTGCTTTGGATAGAATGTTGTAATATATAATCGAAGTGGTGGCATCATTGCATTGTGTTTTCCCGATAATTTACACCGAAGAATAACACTATTTTTACCCAAATATTCGTCATCTTTATCACTTGTTTTTCTTGTCCGTGAGATTGGCACGCATTCAATCGAATAACTGTCTTCTGGTAATTGGTTGATTTCATCATTGATTCGAGACAGCACTGATGAATGGTGAATTGCACGAATTTTTGCTATTGGACAATTATTATCATCGTCGAGACGCATCATTCTATTTTGCGATAACAAAGACTATTTCAATGACATCTACGATTATGACTTACTTATGTGGAACACCATTGATTACGTCAGTCAATGGCTCGAGATATCGTTTTGTTACAAGCAAACGGTCCTTTTGGTCACGACCAAGAAATTCGTTTGTTGCCTTTATGCATTGATTAAACACATTAGGTTGAGCCGTATTGGTTGGATTCACCTGTTGTACTCGATTCTAGACGAGTCGGACCATGACGAAGTCAAGTATTTGAAGAAAAACAAGAATCTTACAGATATTCGCTCGAGCATATCACGATACTGTCTTGCATTGGCCAACGATTCATAAGTTGGATTGTTGACGAATTGACCGATTTGTTGATAAATCGACTGAACCTGACGAACTTTTTCGTTATTGCCTTCGTTTGAAAATTTCTGAGCTAAGATCTGTAATCGTTGGGCATTTTCTTTAAGATACTTAATTAAATTCATGACTTCTTCGTCGGGACTAGAAATATTTCCAATTCCCGAAATACTCGATGGCTGCAATGTACGATTAGCTGGCGATGAATAATTACCAAGAACTGGTGTTGAACTATTTGTCGATTGTGGTTGTGAATTAGCAGAAAGTGGTCCACTGTTGTTGCTCAAAGGACTTTGTTGGATAGTCACATTACTTTGTCTTTACAATGAATGGATAAAATCGTGCATCAGAAATCAGAAAGTGGTTAATCTGATACTTACGGCTGAATTTGAACAGTTGATGTTTGACTTGGCGTTGGTATGATAACAACCGACGGTGAAGATGATAATTGTTGAGCTGATAAAGTTGAACGAAGTGTGCTTGTACTGTTATTTGCATTGCTGTTTAGTGGATTTGCTGACCGAGTTGGTTGTGTCTATACATGTTGACTGGATTATTCTTGTACTAATGGAATCAATGGCAGAATTACTTACCATTAATGGTCCCGTTGCTTGTCGAGATAATGTTGTTGTCGTCGTTGCGGCTGTTGTCACTTTGTTTGTTCCTCCATCGATGTTTGACAAAAGGATTCGCTGTAATACTACAAACACAAAACGCGTTCTTCAAAATATCAGTTGAGTTCGATAGGTACATACACTGATCACCGTTTGATAGATTATTGGCATTCAAAGAAGTTGCTGGCGTTGATGATGGATTAGAAACAACATATTGCTGTAAAAGATCATTGGAATTGTTTGTTGATGCTTGTGTTTGAAAGTTAGCTAGATGCACTCAGGGAATAGAAACTGGATAAATAAGAGAATAAATATCACTCACTATTTCCTATGAGTGGCCTTTGTCGCGGCACATTTCCTGTTACTAACATTGGATAACGAGATTGAAGTGTTGAATAGTCATTTTGATTCACGATGTTCATTTGTTGCTGTTGATAACCTTGTCCTTGCGATGTATCAATTGTTGGTGTTGCAGTCTGTTGGGGTGTTGGCTGGATAGAAGATTGCGAATAAGTGAATGTATTCGTTGGCGCTATGGTTCGTGAAAATTAAAGATCCGTGCACGAGAAAATCAAACGACTTACTCGGATTGAATTTTGCAGGCTCACGCAACCTTGGCATTTGGTTCAATTGGCCTGTTTGAGGAGTCATCATCGGCCTGTTCGATTGTTGTTGAGCCATAGGAAATTGTGTCGGCTGGGTCTGACTGACCATTACACCGTTCGACTGTTGGTTACCATTGACTTGAGCATTTTGCAATGAGCTGTTGTTGTTGTTCTGCTGAAGTTGACTAGCACGATTTTGAAGCACAGCTACAAACATCAGATGGTATGTCATGAGAAAACGATCTTAACAATAAACTTACTTTGAACCTTTTGAAAATATGCTTGAACCAATTTGAAATAATCCAACTAGAATAAAAACAACACTTCAATCGTACAATATCACTTGATTAGATCGAATCTACTTTGATTCCGTGTGACTTTTCATACGCTTGACTTTCAATTTGTTTGGCAGCATCAGCCGAACATCGTGTTATTCTAAACAAACCATCAACATTTTCATTCACTTCATAATTTAAACAGTTTTTCGTACAGCTTTTGAAATAAAGCTTGCCGCTCGGCTGCTGTGACCATCGTCTGTGTATTCGGGCCTGGTTGTTGTTTCACAGCTGTTGCTTCCGCCATCATATCTAATTGAGAAAACAAAAGACAAAGTTTGTTTTGACGGAATCAATAATAAAAATCGAATGCTCGTCTTTTTTCTCGATAAAGAAAAGTCTCTCTCTCTTTTGCGATTCTCGTTTCGAATAGTCATAATAATAACAATGACACAAGCACAGTGGTAAGACAACAAGCAATAGCAGAATGAAGAACAAAATTAAATATCGTAAATTTCTATACAGAACAAAAAGAAAGAAGAAAAAGGAAACAGAAAATAATTGATCTATGGTTGAACAGAATGAGATTAAATACGAGGACATTGAGCTCTTATATGACTTGGATCTCCACATATGAAGCAAAATCTTCGTGAGTTATTTGGATGATAAGAACGATTGAAATTGGTCGATTGTTGGTATGTATTTGTGTGATAAGCGAATGCTGGATAAATCATCGGTTGGTCATTGGAATATGGTTGTGTCCAAATACGTTGTGGTGGTAAAGTTGGATAGGGATATGCATATCCATTAGTTGGATAATAATGCTGTGGATTGAAAGAATATTGAGAATAATTGGCATTGGGAGGAATATTTGAATATAATGGATAAGAATTATTTATTAACATTTGATGTTGCTGTTGAGGAAGATTTACTCGTTTTAGTCGTTCTTTTTCATTTGCTAGTGTGATTAATTTTGGACAACGCTTACGAATGTGATATGGTCCTTTACATTCAGGACAGCGTTTTGGAGCATTGCTTGGACATAGATCAGCAACATTGAATAGAGTTGACTATATGAAGACAAAACAAATTCATTCAAAATGATGATTGAATCAGATGAATTACTTCGATTAAATCGACATCTGACGTTGAACTATCAATGTCTTTGGATTGCACACCAAATTGTTGTCGAGCACGAATTAAAACTCGTCGAATCATCGTCCAATCTAAACAGCGAATTGAGCTTCACTGATTACGTATATCATCTTCTCTTCTTTTTTACTTCGAACGGATAAACCACCGGCTAAGTTATGACTCAGTTCAAACGGATCTTCGATTGCAATTGTTTGTCGAAACCATCCTTTTTCATGTTTCGATAAAGGTTCTTTTTGTCGGATTGTCACAATATGCTCATCATAGTTGAATTGTTCGGTGTAAAAACGCAGAAATTCAACCCATAATGCTCCGACGGACAAATCATTTTCACTCTTCCACAGGGTATTCTAAAGAACATCAAAGATTGTCTTTATCGAATCGTTTTACAACAATTTCTACGTACAAGTTTCGATAAATCTTCATAGAAGTACACATTCCATACGGAACATTTTTTGAGCATCAGATCTTTCTTTGTCGGATCATCACTAAGCTAAAAAAAGGCAAGTAAGACGAACCAATGACAAAGAATGCTTATCGAAAGAAACAGAAAACAAACTTGTTGTAGGACAGGTAAAACTGGCGGTTGAGTCTGTTGAAGAAAATGAATGACCATTAATATGTATGCATAACTTGACAACGTTCCACGACTTGCATCAGCTATATCACATGACTAGAACAATTGCGGGAATATGATTATGGTGAAGATGACATTCATGTGTTTCTACCTTTGTCAAATGTTTGATCATATAACCAAGTTGAGAAACTCGTGGATCAATTTTCGTATAAGTTTTCAACAATCGAGTGTTTTCAATTGCCTACAAGCAAGACAAACTTTGAACGTCGAAATGAGGCTGATATATTTACAAGCATGTTATGGAAACTGATATCGATTTCGATTTGTAATCGTCGATGCTTGGAACGGATGATTGGCACCTTTGCATGTAAAACCGGTTGAACATTTTCGAATGTGTCTGCATTCAATCTCATTGATCTCAACAGCTTTCTCATCACTTGAATTACTTCATCGGTCTAATCAAAGGGAAAACGAACTGAAAAGTACCTCAGAGGATCTAGTACAAACATTTTCTTCGTGCTGATCTTTGAAAACAATGCAAACGTCAAGGTCGCTTTGTCGAAAACCAAATCCATTATAGAATGACCCAAACGCATGTAGATTACAATCAGGATAATCTTTTTCAAACTGCTTTTGTAGTTGTTTCAAGATTCGCTCACGATTTTCAATATCCGTTGCTGTCGGTTGACATCGTTCTAAAAAAGCGGTCAGATAAAGTTCCAAAGAAAAGCGAAGAGAGAATGTCTACCTGTGACCTGGTGGCATACTCGGGAGAGAATGGCGAGCCATTCTTGTGTGAGCTCTGGTAGATCGATAAGATTTGGAACGATTAGATCTGGACATTCGGATTTTAAATGACCAACACCATTACATGTTGTACAAACGAATGGTGCACCCTGAAGGAGAAGGAAATAAATTGAATCGAAGTAAGGTCAAAAGATGAATCATACTTGTTCAGCATGGAAATTGTCGGCTTGAAAATCATAAAATAACTCAGAAGGTGACGGCTCTTGTGAAGATGAATCTACCGATTCATTGACCACATTTTCTGCAAAAATAACAACATATATACAATATGGTGAATTGATTTTGACTTGTTGGAGTCAAAGCGAAAATGTGACACACACTGTTACATTGTCATTCTCGTATTCTCTCAGCAAAGTGCATCTATATTTTCATTGTATTTTTGCGTGAGCTTCTCGTTGAGATTATTTCAATACCTGGTTCTCTGCCAGATGTCGCCATTGATGTATCGTTCACTTTTTCATCTTCGCAAGTTGACGAAAACGATTGTTCACTAAAATTATCAAGAGAAAATCGCTAACAAGAAAGAATTCAGTTTGCGAACTTACATTGTTGATGATTTTTCATTATCGATTTGAAGTTCCCGAAAATCTGTATTGAAATTCTCGTCTTCTTCATTAACCGAAATGATTTTGTTAAGTAGAACATTCTGCTCATCGTCATTCGCGTCCATAGTTTCGAAATTTTGTTCTAAATCATGCTGAAATGCTTCTTCAACTTCATTCTCTTGACTACTCTCTATCTGTTGGTTGACCATCGCGTTCAATTTAATCAAAGGTTCAGATAATTTCTGATCGAATGCCTTCTTGTAACAATCTCTCACACGATTTTGTCGAATATTTACATCCCGAACGATTGTTGTCGGTAAACGTTTATAAAATAATTGATACGAGTTATGCAAACCATTGCTTGGAGCTATACTCGGAATTTCATTTTCATCTTCAGCAATAACTTCGATCCAATCATCGTCAGTCGTAGATGAATTTACTTGAGGTTTTCTAATTTTTTTCTGTTTTCGCCCGAAATAGTTCAATGCAGTATTCAAAGTATCACGAAAATAGTTTAATGATCGAGCCGCCTGCATTGTTTGGCATAAGCTTCGTTTGATATCCGTGGGATCTAAAAGAAAAGTCGGGTATAGATATGGATCGGCTTTGTTTTACCTTCGACAAGTAGTTTTCGACTATGCCAATTTTTATCAATCTTTACAACTGGCATTCGCGTTTGAATTGAAACAACGAATTGCTTGGAATTAAATGTCTTCATATAATAAGAAAGCAACTGAAGAAACAGCATTTCAACATTAGTTGTGTTTGCTGATTTCCATTCTCGAGAATATTCATTACCAAACCGAAAGAATTCCGAATATTGATTTTCATTCAATGTTATTGGTACATGATCAATTCCATATATCTATTCAGGTAGTAGAACATCAAATCAATGAGAAAAAGCATTCGTATCAACATACGTATTCGTGTAAACATGGTAAAACCGGAGGCTCGACTTGCTGAAGAAAATGAATCACCATGAGATGAAAGACAATTGGATGAAGTGTACCGAAATCTGGCTTATCGATATTACATATCTAAAGACAAGATTAGTCAACCTAAGAAACGATTTAAGTGTTAATTTTACTTTCGCAAGTATTCGAAATAGACGAAGTAGTTTGATGAGACGCGAATCAAATTTTGTATATAGTCGAATTAATTTCGAGAGATGAATTCCACGAATGTATCCAGACGTTATTCGAACACGCATATTCGGTTCATTAATGATCAAATCAAGGCAAGATGGTTTATGTTCAGTATCAATTCGAGCTTCTTTACACAAATCTTTGACAGAAAGAACAAAACAGTTCGAAGTTTTTCCAATTCATCCTAATTTCATACCGCTTTTAGTGATAATATCAAGTAATTCTTTCAAAGTATCATATTGTAATATTTGTTTAAATTGCACATCAATATCCATAATTCCAGGCTTTTCCAAACAACATTCGAATAGTAGAGATCCATAGAGAGTTATTTGACAATCTGAAAAACTCTTGGTAATATGAAATTTTCTCAATTGTTGTTTCGTACCTGGTCGTGTAGACAGGATCAATTGATGTAATTTATTGAAAACAACTTGTCGTACTTTGTAACTATTTTCTGATAAAATTCGTTCATGAAGAATCTTATTAAAAGCAATTTGTAATGCATTTAAATGTTCCGATGTTGGTTCGCAAATGTCAATTGTCGATCGACCAATGTCATTCTAAACAAAATAAGACACACATTTTCAAGTTAATCATCGCGTGTTTTACTTTTACAGGTGAGCCATCGATATGTTCGTCATGCGATCGTGCTAATAAGATTTAAAAAGAGAAATTTCAATTGAAAAAATCTTGTAATTTGTTAGTTACAGCTATCAATTCGTTGAATGTTTTGACGTTTTCTTCTCGGTTGATTTATCGATCGAGCATCAAGACATTCGAGTAGTGGCCGTGAATTTCTTAGAAGTTCTTCATTCATTTCTCTGAAATAAGAAGTTTTCAGCTATCATGTCTTTGTCGATTGATAAATAACACGCAAACATACGTTTTGTTCTTGCTTTTTGTATTCTTTTCTTCCCTTGGAATATTTCTTGTCGTTGAGATTTAAAAGCCAATGAGATTAAAGTATAGATGACATCTATATAAAAGAGAAGACAACAATAAATTTTTTCCGAAAACTCGAATAGAAAACTTTGCCTAGTTTTGATTTTTGATGAAAGATCTTCTCGACAGAGAAAATATTTCACCTATCGACTGACGAACATAACTTAGTAACGATCAATCGTAATGAAAAATATGACTGATTCGGATCAGAATGAATTGATGCAGAGTTAAGAATGAGTTTAACATCTAAACGACAATTACCAAGTGTCAATAGCGAAAAACTTCGACAAATCAACTCTGTCTTAGCCGTAAATTCAATTTACAATTCGATTTTCATATGCTATTTTCGTTGTTTATCGTTTAGAGTACCGAAGACGATTTACGTAATGCTCAGTATAATTTGAAGACATTAAAACAAGCAAGATTGAGTTTAGCGGATTCAGTAAGGAGATTCTGGTGGATGCACTCTTAGTAATTGTTTTTTTTTAAAGTTGAAATCCAATGATAGAATATCGACATCGACAAATAGTGAAGAGAGTGATCGAACAATAACAAAAGCACAAGTGTAAGCCTTGAAATGAACAAGTGTTATAAATTTTGCTTTTAGAATTGACCGAGATTCCAGTGAACGAATGAATCCGATCATTGAAAGAGTAAGTTTTATTATCATTGATATGTTGACGAACACTTCTCAGCAGGTGGTTCAATCTCGTTTCGATCGACGTTTATTGGAAATTGAACGTGAATTGCAACAACAACGAAGATTTACAATGCATCAGAGAGACGAAAGATCGTTCGGATTTCGAATCGAGCCGAATCATTTAACGGTAGTTGAGCATTCTTTATTCTTACTTCATGAAATAGTGTCTTCGCTTTAGAATGAATCTCAAGTTGGAGAATATCAAGGCAAGAAAAATACTTTAACACAACAGGTAATTAATTGAGTTTCCTGTTGCAAGCGAAATACATTACAACTGTTACAAATCCACGTCTTTTAGAATTCGACAAATCTACGTGAATGTGCGAAAACCATTCGAGAAAATGTAGGAACCATTCTAGCAATTATCTGATCAATTTTAGCGATGCGTGTTCTCTAGGTTATGCAATACACTGATGAATTGATGCGAAGTGATGTGACACCAACGTCTAAAGACGACGATGTGTTGTCGCTCTTAAATCGACGACGCAGAATCGGTTAGATTTGACTTTCTATTTGTCTTGCTCTCTATAGTATCACTTCTAGAACCGGACTCAATTCGATCAGAAAATGAGTATTTACTTCAACATCAGAATATGCTTTCGAAGTCCACGACATTGAACGAAATGATCCATTTCAAGAAAGAATATGAGAAAAGCGAACAACAACGTGTACAACTATTTGAACAAGTAGAAGTATGTGAAAATGTTTTGTAAAGAAATGATCTCGAAAGGCATTATAATTTAGTCACTAAGACAAACTTGTGATCAGAAAGACAAACTTCTTTCAAAGACTTTACTCGAAATGAAAGAAGTTAATGAAAACTGTGATACATGCGAACGACAAAATCATAAATTACAACATGATCTCACTTTAGCCTTGGAAAGATTAGAACAAATGACTCAACAAGCTGAGCATTTTGCTCAAGAATCAATGAATTCACAAAAGTTATTAGCAGATTCTGAACAAAAACGAGAAGAATATCGAATTCAATCTCAAGAAGCAACGAAACAGTAATGAAAAAATCATCGATATTATTTCATTTCAATTCAACGATTCATTTAGATGGAAAGCTCGAGTACATAAATTTGAGAAAGACATCGAACGATATAAACTTGATTCAACACATTTGACTGAAAAGAACGAACAATTATTGAAAGAAATCGACAATCACAAGTCACAAAATTCCAATCTACGAGATCAGATCTCGAAACTCGAGACAAACATCACTGATGCAAAAGTAAGAAAACATTTCAAAATCGAAATCCATTGTTTTTACTGAACTTTTTCATAGCTAAATTACAATCAATTAGAAGAACAATACAAACGAAAAGAAAATGATGTAAGTTAACATTTCGTTGTTTACATAAAACTTCGATTATTGACAATAGATTATTCAACTGCAAGACATTCGTTCTTCTCAGCACGATGAGCTTGCATCACTCAAAGAAACAGTCAATGAAGTAAGTCGCACATAATCGAGACACTAAGAAGCAAATATCTCCAAGAGAAAAGTCCCGAAGGACTGTTAGAGATGAAGAATGTCTGGATCTAAAACAGTTGTTATTGTTGTTTTAAGCTTACAAGTCAAATTTCAATCCAACGTCAACGTTTATTGCAATTGGACAGAGAAAAGGAAGATTTTCAACAACGATTACAAGATGAACTTGAGCATCGAAATCATTGTGATTTGAAATTGAAGCATTACGAAGTTTGATTCGATTCATTCGTTTGTTTTTATGATTGTTCTCATCTTTAGAACGATATCGAAACGGCAACTACAACTCGTTCGCAATTACAAAAACAAATTCAGAGCTTAGAAATCGAACGAAAGGTGAGAACTAATCATTTTTCGTTCGAAATTTCACATTTCATCTGTAGAATTTGATACAAAAAGTGAAAGAACTTGAATTCGATAAAGATTTATTATCCGAAGAGAAAGTCAGGTTACTTTCCATCGAAAGTGATTATCAACAAATCAAGGTTTGCTCATCATTTACATCAAATTATTCTCATTTTCATATTTCAGCTACAATTATCTGATGAAAAAGTTCGAGTCAGTGCTTTGCAACGATATGAAAATGAACAAAGAAAAGAAATCGAAAGGCTTCAAGATAAATCTAATAAATATGAAGATGAAACCATTCAAAAGCAACATTTCATTGAAACTTTATCAAGAGAACTTCAAGAAAAAGTAAACAACAATCACAGATCTATTTTACAAGTCATTCGTTACATGTTGTTTTAGTGTCGAACAATTACCGAATTAGAATTCAAGTAGTATTTCGGAATATTGTGTTTTTTCCTACTTTCAAATCATCTTTTTTATAGAATCAATAAGTTAACAGTCGAAATAAACAATCAAAAGAACTGTATGAACAAAAAGGATGATGAATACCAAGTATGATGACGAATCTTTTTTACTATTTTATGAATATAAACTGTGATTTGTTTAGCATACTCTTCAAATGATTTATAATGAAATTGTTCAATGTACAGAATCTTTATCGAACAATTCCAGTCAACCATTTCGAATTCAACCAGCAGTAAATCCTCGCGATGATATCGAGGTTTGGACAAGCAAACTAAAAGTAAAGAATGAATTTTGTTTTAATTTATTTTTCATGTTGATCTCGATGTTTCAAGGCTCATTTCACTTGGTTCAAACAAGAATTAGAACTTCATCAAGATGAAAAGAAGCAACTTCGTCAGGATCTTCATAACACATTGTTAGATTGTGAAGCTGATCGAGTCTATTTTGCTTCGGAATTAGCCAAACGGGAAGTTCTCATCAATAAAATGACTATGGATGATTGTCAACGAAAATCCAATGAATACACAAGATTTGATCTACAAATCGAATTCAATCAACATCAAATTCTGACTGAAGTTTGTTCTTCGATTCTTTTCTCAGATATTTCACAAGATTTTTGATTTGATTTAGGATGAAAGAGAACATATTGATGATCGTTATCGACAGTAAGATAATCTTTATTGATTTCGAGATTTAATTTCCATTTAAACGAATCCCATCTGAGAATCGGTGGCATCTGATCAATGAATGACGTCGATTGAAAGAAGAAGAGTTTGTTCTTTTTTTGAGTTGAAAATGGAAATCTGCGATAATAATATTCTCTTCTCAGCTATCAAGTAAAGAATGTCTTTACTTTGTTGAATAGCTCAACTGTGATTTCTATGCACAAATGATCAGTATTAATATAATCAATCATCAGTTTTTAACCAGTTCACTTTGAAAACAAGATTTCACCTGAGAATCAAAGAATTTTCTGTTCATACTTGTGTAGTCCTATTGATACTATACATTTGTTAATCCGACTGCACTCGATCGCGTATAACAACTTGTGATTGATTGATTTTTAGTGAATCGATCTTAATTCTCTGCATATTTTAGGTTTCAAATGTTGATTGATTCTGCTAAACACGAATTACAAACAGCAAAAATACAACTCTCAAATTAATATGTACAAAATAACTCTTATGTGTTTTGTTTTTTTTCGACATTGTACACAGATTTGTCATTATTCTTCCAAGTTTATCTTTCCACTTATTTTGTCTTCCGTAGTTTAGGAAAATTGATCTTTTAGTACATTGCTGTCACTTTTGTTTAGATATTTGTATGGCTGTGAAGCCTACGGCAGTAAAAACATTTCAAACACGTCCGGAACGTCGCCGGGGAATAACGTGAGTCATACAACAAGTGATAAGTGACGGTAATGTTGAAAATCACTTTCTAGAGACCGACCAATTCGTTTTCGATCGTTTTTACAAAATACCATCTATGATGTTCTTAAAAATCGTGGTTGGATCGAATCACGAGAGTAAGTCAAGATATTTCTATGTGATTTAAAGTCAAATTCATTCATTGTAGTGATGAAGAATGGGATTTTTATGTAAGTGTATTTAAAAGACAGGAAAACCTGTTCTAATCACTCCTGTATGTAGTGGTGTGACGTTGGTTCGATGAAAGAACTGTTCGATCGAGGTTATTTCGAAGAACATATGCGTATTAATCACTTTCGAAATCATTATGAAGTTGGGTGCCATCGTGTTTTTTATTTGAGATATACTTATGTTTTTATTATTTCAGTTAACTAGAAAAGATTTAATGGTGAAGAACTTGAAACGCTATCGAAAACAAGTCGAACGAGAGCAAGGTCGTTCGGAAGCACAGAAATGTGATTTTTTTCCAACAACATATGTTCTTCCAGTATTTAGATGATTTTAACTAATCGAGAGAGAAGTTTGATGAGGTTTCATTTTAGTCGGAATATCATCTATTCGTCGAAGAATTCAAGAAGAATCCAGATACAACTTGGATTATGAAACCAGCAGCACGTGCTCAAGGAAAAGGCATTTTTCTTTTTCGTAAACTTCAAGATATAACCGCGTGGCGAAAAGTTAGTCAGTTCGCTTTCTCTCGCTATTTCTTTTTATCATTTGAGTACTTTCAGGGAGAATACATGACTGCATATGATAAAGAACAAAATCGTGAAGCGGTCGAAACTTATGTCGTAAGTTCTATCCATTTATCAATCGACAATGGGGATTAAAAGTATCGTATTTCAGGTGCAAAAATATTTGGACAATCCATATTTGATCGGTGGAAAAAAGTTCGATATTCGAATCTATACATTAGTTACATCTGTAAGTTCTGTTGATGTTGAAAACAGTTCTGAATCTTTTTCATTAGTATAATCCATTACGAGTATGGCTCTATCGTGAAGGATTTGCACGCTTATCCGGTACTCGTTATACATCGGAAAGCATCGAAGATACATGTAAGTACTTCTCCTAAGCATCAAAGAAATCCAACGAAAACCTCTTGCAGATGTTCATATCACTAATAATGCTGTTCAAAAAACTGCACCAAATTATGATCCGGATAAAGGGTACAAATGGTCCATGGGTCGCGTTCGACAATATCTAACTGCTAAACATGGTCAAGATGCTGTATGTTTTGAGAAGATGGTTGAGTCAGTTATTTAATATTGTGTTTAGGTTGATGTCATGTTCAGACAAATGGACGATATATTTATAAAAAGTGTTCAAAGTGTCCAAAAGATTATGATCAATGATAAACATTGTTTTGAATTGTATGGTTATGATATTCTACTTGATGCAAATTTGAAACCTTGGCTAATTGAAACCAATGCATCGCCATCATTAACAGCAAGCAATCAAGAAGATCATGAAATCAAATGTCGACTTTTAGATGATATGCTCAATGTTATCGATATGGAAGGACGTTTGACAGGAAAAGAGAAACGCATTGGAGGTTTTGATCTTATTTTTAATGATGGGCCTGTTTATTGTGATGAAAGTGGCGTAGAAACATTCAATCTCAACACTTTACGCTTAAATAGTTTTCTTGGTAAAATCTTTTTCAAAATTTTTTTGTTCTCTCATTGATATTTCGTAGGTTGTTCTAATGATCGAGTTGTACAACTTCGACATCTTTATCGACAAAATCAATTGATAAAACGAATGGAAAAGGCTGCAGCTGCAGCAGCGGCTACGAATTGACGTTATATTTTAATTTGTTTTTTTTTCTTCTAACTAGTCGAATTGTAAATAAACATGCCCAGTTGATATAAAATCTAGATGTGCCTTCGTTATACGAGAAGAGTGATGCTCATGTGGCTTTTTCTTCGTCCGATACGTTGAACGAACCTCATCAAAGTTCAATCATTTCGATTTTTCTTGAACGTCTATCTGATACCTTCTTCACATGGTGCACCTTTCGTTTGTACAGCATGTAACGGTGTTGGTCATTTGAAATCCGACTGTCCGGACCTGATCGTCCCGAATCGCACCGACCTACCTGAACTTATACAAGAATGGCTTGTCATTCTCTCCCAATCATGTCATCAGATCACAGGTAGACTTCCTCTCTTCGCTTTTCTTTACAACCTCAGTTGATTATTTAAGGACGATGTAAACCGACAGCAATGGATATTGAAAATCGTGAGCGAACCTTGGAGCAATTGCAAAAGCAGTTCGAAAAAGACTATCCCAATTGTAATTTGCACGCGTTTGGCTCATTCTATAATGGATTCGGCTTTCGACAAAGCGACCTTGACGTTTGCATTGTTTTCAAAGATCAGCACGAAGAAAATATTTGTACCGGATCCTCTGAGGTACTTTTCAGTTCGTTTTCCCTTTGATTAGACCGATGAAGTAATTCAAGTGATGAGAAAGCTGTTGAGATCAATGAGATTGAATGCAGACACATTCGAAAATGTTCAACTGGTGTTACGTGCAAAGGTGCCAATCATGTGTTCCAAACATATCAGTTTCCATAACATGCTTGTAAATATATCAGCCTCATTTCGACGTTCAATGTTTGTCTTGTTTTTGGGCGATTGAAAACTTATACGAAAATCGATTCATGAACTTCTCAACTCGGCTGTATGATCAAACACTTGACAAAAGTAGAAACAAACGAGTATTGTTTCAGTCATGTGATATAGCTGAAGCAAGTCGTGAAACATTGTCAAGTTATGCATACATATTGATGGTCATCCATTTTCTGCAACAAACTCAACCATTGGTGTTACCTGTTCTGCAGCAGGGTTTTTCTTCTTCTTTCGATAAGTGCTCTTGGTCATGGGTTCGTGTTACATGTTTTAGCTCAGTGATGATCCGACAAAGAAAGATCAGATGTTCAATATGGAATGTATACTTCTATGAAGATTTAGTGAAACTTGTTCGTAGAATTGATCGAAACAGAAATCTGATGTAGATAACCTTCGGTTTCCGTTAGAATAATTTATGAACAAGTGAAAATGATATGTCTGTTGGAGCATTGTGGATTGAATTACTACATTTTTACACAGAACAATTCAACTATGATGAACATGTTGTGACGATCCGACAAAAAGAACCTTTGTCGAAACATGAAAAGGATGGTTTCGACAAGCTATCGCAATCGAAGATCCGTTTGAACTGAGTCATAACTTAGCCGGTGGTTTATCTGTTCGAAGTAAAAAGAAGAGAAGGTGATATAGTACAGAGTAAGCGACGATGAAATCTGTTTGGATTGGACGATGATTCGACGAGTTTTAATTCGTGCTCGACAACAATTCGGTGTGCAATCCAAAGACATTGATAGTTGAACGTTAGATGTCGATTTAATCATCATTTCGCATGAATGTGTTTTTCTTCACATAGTCAACCTTATTCAACGTTGCTGATCTATGTCCAAGCAATGCTCCGAAACGTTGTTCTGAATGTAAAGGACCATATCACATTCTTGAATACTGTCTAAAATTATTCATAGTGGCGAATGAAAAAGCGGTTGAAAGAAGTAATTTTTTAACATAAATTTTATTTAATATATTTTCTCAGTTCGCGTGGCATTATTGCTGTATCTGTTTATATTGGCGCATAGAGCTGCCTTCAACTTCACCACATCGCGCTGATCCGCCTTGAACGTCGCCATGTCGCGCTAACCCATCAGTTATTAGCAGACCCAAAATCTGTTGTATGTTTTATTCGATGGCAGCCATTCGGCTTTCAATCGATGTAAATTGATTTGCGGTGCGTTCGATGTCGTTTTGTGAACCTTGGTTGATGGAAGTTTGAGATGGTGATGGCAAGGGTGACTGTTGTTCGTCGATCGCATCGTCCAACACCTATAACAAAGAAATATCGACATAGATATATGTGTACTGTTTGATATGTGGATAAAATCATAGAAATCGTGCGAATCGAAAATGTCAAAGCCATGATATTTTCATCCTCTATCTGCTGCTCTAAATCTTTCTCTTACGCATCCAAATAATGATTGTCTGATTAATTATTGTCTCTAAGAAAAGTCGATATCGGATCCGGCCATCTGCTGAATGGGATACTCACCTTGTACACCCTCCTAAGTATCTGAATGTAAAAGCTCAAATTATTCAAAAAAGTATATCTTGGGCCTACTCTTAGGAACAAAGAATAAATTCGTCTGGAAATCTAGAACGCAGCTGAATAAATGTAGCAAGTGTCATCATTTATGTTTACAATCCTGTTCTTCACTAGCTCTTTACACGAATATTGTGACGCAAAGCAAATGCATGCATACGAAATGCCAGAGGAGTTGTCTAGCGGCTAATATGATTTACCGTTGTACGAAGGCATGTAGTCCAATGAAGATGAAGTTCGAAATTCGCAGCCGAAATCGTCATTTCTAAAACGGCTTTCATACGATTAAAAGGTCAGAATTACATATCGAAAAGTGGTGCTGTTCGCTGGCTGTAGAAACTGTAGTCTACACGTTTGAATTATTCTTTTCTGACTATTCGTCTCTGAGGCCATCACATCATAAGAGAAGATGGGACGTACAACCATGGAAATCATTCACATTTCAAAAAAGTAAAAAGTAAAGAACGAAAGGAAAGCACAGTACACTACTACTAGCAATGTGCCACAATTTAGTAAAAGAAAATTTGCTTACCACTGCCTCCAACAAAGGATAACGCTCTTCGATTTAAGAAAAGCAAATGAAAATAGAAATAAACAGTACTAAAATGAACTTATTCAGCCTTTTAGACACCGACCATGTTGGCTACAAAAGAAAATCAGTCTCCGATTACTTATCTAAAAGTGATTCGTTGACCAACTTACTTCATCTAACGAGAACTTCAGTGTTTGACGATTTGTCATCTAAAAACAAACAAGATTTCATCGGTGTTATCGACAGGAAACTATAAATATATGAATTGCAGTCTACTAACGCGCGTGTATGTGTGTACACACTATAGTACATATATGGATACATACATGGAAATATATAACGAGAGAGATATGTAAACACACCCTCACGCCCTAATCTTTCGCCACAAGTTTTGCTTTAAGTGAAAGAAACATGCGGTCACGGCGGCTGATGGGAACTTTTGCTCGATGACATTGCTGACGANGACAGGAAACTATAAATATATGAATTGCAGTCTACTAACGCGCGTGTATGTGTGTACACACTATAGTACATATATGGATACATACATGGAAATATATAACGAGAGAGATATGTAAACACACCCTCACGCCCTAATCTTTCGCCACAAGTTTTGCTTTAAGTGAAAGAAACATGCGGTCACGGCGGCTGATGGGAACTTTTGCTCGATGACATTGCTGACGACTGGTTCGTAGTCGATAATTATCGAGGCGAGATGTTTACTAATATGTTGCTGGACAACGTCGAAAAATTCACTATAGACCTCATCGGACTTTCCAGGCAGAAAAGCGTACAGCAAAAGAAACGTTCGACCGTGAATATGTCCATGTATTGAGTAAAGCTGACAGAATAGTTTAGGTGCGACCTACAGAAAAGTTTTTAGCCTGATGATACATTCTCGGCGGAATAATTCATCATATTCAACTAACCTTAAAGATTCCATCGGCGTGCCAATGATCGGAGGCTGATATCGAGTCATATTTTCCCGTGAAGATAAGACAATAATTCGGTTGTCGTTCTTTTCGTTGTCGTACAGCAGGAACATATCGCCAACATTGATTAACTTAAACTCTTCTGTAATTTCGGTTTCTGCGAATGTTGTCGGTGTTGATAGTGGAATAGCATTCTTTTTTCGTTTTGGTTCAACCAAGCATTGAGCGTTCTTGTAGTTTGGAACAGCTGACGCATCATTGAGATCAACTTCGAGCAAAGCTCGACGGATGATTCTTCTAGGAACATCGTTAGAGGAAATCGCATGTACGTTGATCTTTGATTTGAATTCAACATATGTTATTTCATCTGGATTGGAAGCATAATTATGCTCAGTCAACGTGACATATTCGGTTCCACTACTAGTCACACGTCCGGCACAGTTATTTCGAGTACATCTCCACGTCACCTAACTATGATTTGCTCGCCGATAACGGTAGCCATTTAAGAGCAATTGCTCTCTACCTTTTGAAGATTGAACAAGAGACATCCTTATAAGCGTTACGTGCAACAAATGATTGTTTTTTAGGTTTCTTTCTTCTAATCTATACGTAGCATTCGCTTAAAGAATAGCGAATCCTGTATTCTACTTTGTTATCCACTCATATAGTTAGTACCATATTCATCGAGCGGAATATCAATACGTCGCGCACTCCGTCGAAAGTCAACAAATTACAGTCGTAGTAAACATCCTCTATATAAACTGCCATCATTCCTTTCTTTTTATCGTTAGAAAGGACTCAAGTGTCGGAGGCTCAAATATGAGGAGCTCAATTAGTCCGAGCTCATCTGACGGTCCACCCGAATACATACACATGTTTTGTTCTCGAGGAAAACAGATTGTCAACTTCTCTGCGATATTCAGGAGGATGGCTCTGATCAAGGGGGAAAAGCTGATTTTAATCACTCGTCAATCAGGTTTGGATCAAATAAATCACCTAAACTCACGTAAATTACCAAAATCACAAATTGCCTCTGTCCCCCTTGGTAAGAACGAATCGTTCGAAAGTGATTATGAACAGATCAAGGTTCTCTTATTCTTCTATTGTTTTATTTGTTAAACAACAACAACAATAAAACACTATACTAGTGGCCAACTGTGGTCGCATTCTTCAACACCAGCACGGGCACCCTAATTTTGATGAAGATGAATATGATCTCCATGTGTTCGGTTTTGGAGAGAGTCACTAAAGGCTGGAACAGTTCGATTTAGGTGGCGACGACGAACGTCTGAATAGTGATCATTTTGTTAAGACACAATATCTCCTGAATCATGACAGCCGAATGTAAGGTCACCGATGCGAGAATTGAGTCCATTATTCCGATCACTTGTTTGCGTGGACAAGATCTGAATAATATTTTTATTGATTGCTCGATACCTATTATTTTTGTTTCTAACGTTGACAACCTTTCCATCACGCCTCGCCGTGGTGGCGACGATATTGCTCCCGTCGCTGTTGATGAATGCGATGGTGAATCTAACTGCTCGGGCACATCATGTCCCACTACCTGAAACAAAAGAAGAGAATGCAAAAAATAGAGTCGAATAGAGCGGATGAGAAATAACAAAGTCAAATGACGTATATGTAATGAAAATGACGTAATATTTATTCGTCCATTGTCTCTGTCCCTCTACAATAGCTACGAGTACGGATCTTCATGTGTTTTCCTCAATATTTAGTACATGTGAGGGCGATAGATGATAGTGTGATACTTCTATTGTACAACACTCGCATCTTTTCTCTGCTCTTCTGTGTGTTCCTCTTTTTAGATACCATGCGAACTCTTATTGGCACTTAAAATAAATGAAGATAAATAAACCAATAAAATTCTAATATGTAAATTGTGAACTTGACATTAGTAAACTGCATTGTGTATATTTTACTCCAATCCTAATCATAAAAGGATGCCTCTTCAATTCCGACTCGACAAAAGAAAACCTTTCGACTCCAGTTTTAATTCCAGAATATGTCAGTTTATCTTTCTCGAGAGTATAGCATAAATGTGATCATTGCGGAGCTTGAGATAAGCTATTGAAAGATGAATCTGTGTGCAAATGAAGCTCTATGGTTTACTAATATCGGCCTCACTTTCCCGAAATATTTATGGAGTAAGCGAAACCTATATCATAGAATATGTACACTTAGTTGAGTGATTTATCGCCGGATTGATCCCGACTAATATCTGACGATCATTATAACTTCCAGGAGGTTATTTTCTCAGTTCCCACCGAAGCTGAAGTTTGAAGTTTAGTGAAAGTCACTATTTGGCATCGCAAGAGTATGCAGAAAACGTACGAGAATATTACTTCGAACTACTCACATAAATAGACGGAAGATCGAAATTGTGGCGTATTTTGCACAGTGAAGGTGAAGAAAGAGCGGTACGATGGGCTTTGTGCATGTTTTTGTTCTTTATATACAAACAAGATGACCGTTACTATAGATACTACGTAACGAGCTACACAGGGGAGAAAGAAATACATATTAGAAAGAGTCACAAGAACGAAAACAAAAGACGACAGGATATCACTCGAGAACAAATGCATAAGCGAACCTGATTGAAGAAAATGTCTATCCAGCGAAAATATACGATATCATCAAATCTACCTTCAATCCAGGACGAACATTCCGGTCGTCAGATCCGAATGGAACCGAAAGGAAAGCAGTCCTTTTCCGGCTCGTTCCGAGCCGTTCTCATCATGACCGGACAGTTCCCGACGGAAAATTATAGAAATGTTGAAGCAGTGTTCCAGACCGGAATACTCCGGAACTGGATCCCTGATATTCCCACTTCTTCCGTTGACCGGTTTCCCCACATATCCTCACGGAAAACAGTAATACCGCCTAAATCCGACAAAACAGAATAAAACATAAAATAACAGAGTCCTAACATAATCCTACAGGAACAAAAAATACTGCAAACGCTAAAACGTTTCCCGCATATTTCTCAAACGATCCCTACTCTTTCCGAACCACACTATGTATGCGCCAGTTTCCCTAAACCAAGAACCGCCTATAACAGGGAGGAACCCATCTGAACCGGAGACACGTAATCGACCGTAACCAAACATCAAACTACAAGTCCCATCTTTTCCAACTACTTTCCGCCATCACTATCAAACTTCCAGCGAAAAACTGACAAAAAATATACTAACACCAGACCCAGCAGTTGGAGGATTGCTAATCCTACATCCAGTCCAGCTTGCACCACTTAACAAATAAGTCACTTCAAGATGTATAAGTTTGAGTCTTAAATGGTGCTAGCGTTTAATGGCGCTAACTTCCCATCGATGTTTTCGTGGGATCATTTCTGTATCTGTTTATATTGGCGCATAGAGTTACCTTGAACTTCACCATCACACTCTGATTCACCGTCTATTTCAGCACGTCGTGCCAATCCGCCTTGAACGTCGCCATGTCGCGCTAACCCATCAGTTATTAGCAGACGCAAAATCTGTTGTATGTTTTATTCGATGGCAGCCATTCGGCTTTCAATCGATGTAAATTGATTTGCGGTGCGTTCGATGTCGTTTTGTGAACCTTGGTTGATGGAAGTTTGAGATGGTGATGGCAAGGGTGACTGTTGTTCGTCGATCGCATCGTCCAACACCTATAACAAAGAAATATCGACATAGATATATGTGTACTGTTTGATATGTGGATAAAATCNCAAAATCTGTTGTATGTTTTATTCGATGGCAGCCATTCGGCTTTCAATCGATGTAAATTGATTTGCGGTGCGTTCGATGTCGTTTTGTGAACCTTGGTTGATGGAAGTTTGAGATGGTGATGGCAAGGGTGACTGTTGTTCGTCGATCGCATCGTCCAACACCTATAACAAAGAAATATCGACATAGATATATGTGTACTGTTTGATATGTGGATAAAATCATAGAAATCGTGCGAATCGAAAATGTCAAAGCCATGATATTTTCATCCTCTATCTGCTGCTCTAAATCTTTCTCTTACGCATCCAAATAATGATTGTCTGATTAATTATTGTCTCTAAGAAAAGTCGATATCGGATCCGGCCATCTGCTGAATGGGATACTCACCTTGTACACCCTCCTAAGTATCTGAATGTAAAAGCTCAAATTATTCAAAAAAGTATATCTTGGGCCTACTCTTAGGAACAAAGAATAAATTCGTCTGGAAATCTAGAACGCAGCTGAATAAATGTAGCAAGTGTCATCATTTATGTTTACAATCCTGTTCTTCACTAGCTCTTTACACGAATATTGTGACGCAAAGCAAATGCATGCATACGAAATGCCAGAGGAGTTGTCTAGCGGCTAATATGATTTACCGTTGTACGAAGGCATGTAGTCCAATGAAGATGAAGTTCGAAATTCGCAGCCGAAATCGTCATTTCTAAAACGGCTTTCATACGATTAAAAGGTCAGAATTACATATCGAAAAGTGGTGCTGTTCGCTGGCTGTAGAAACTGTAGTCTACACGTTTGAATTATTCTTTTCTGACTATTCGTCTCTGAGGCCATCACATCATAAGAGAAGATGGGACGTACAACCATGGAAATCATTCACATTTCAAAAAAGTAAAAAGTAAAGAACGAAAGGAAAGCACAGTACACTACTACTAGCAATGTGCCACAATTTAGTAAAAGAAAATTTGCTTACCACTGCCTCCAACAAAGGATAACGCTCTTCGATTTAAGAAAAGCAAATGAAAATAGAAATAAACAGTACTAAAATGAACTTATTCAGCCTTTTAGACACCGACCATGTTGGCTACAAAAGAAAATCAGTCTCCGATTACTTATCTAAAAGTGATTCGTTGACCAACTTACTTCATCTAACGAGAACTTCAGTGTTTGACGATTTGTCATCTAAAAACAAACAAGATTTCATCGGTGTTATCGACAGGAAACTATAAATATATGAATTGCAGTCTACTAACGCGCGTGTATGTGTGTACACACTATAGTACATATATGGATACATACATGGAAATATATAACGAGAGAGATATGTAAACACACACTCACACAGAAACCATGATCGTTCGCTTTCACTACATGCGCCTAGCTAACGATTTTTCTGTATTTTCTGGATAGCAATGTTCGAAAATGTGAATTTACTTATTCTAAGCTATTCTTCTCTTCTTTCGTTCTAGTGCGTCTGTGAATTCTACATCGTCCTTCACTCGACAGCTTCCATTCGCTACAAGGCTTTCAGACTGTACTATTGGTTTGTCTTACATGTGATGGGGTTGATCGTTTGAAATCCAAATGTTCGGATCTAGCTATTGCAAATCTCATCGATTTGCCTATGAACTTCACTATACAAGAGTGACTTGCCATTTTTTCGTCGATATATTATCGTATCTTGAAATAAATACGAAATTATTTGAGGAAGGGTGACTTAATTGTCATTCATCATATATTTGGCTCGTTTTCTAATGGATATGATTTGCAGTATAATAAATTATTTTTAAATTTCTAAGCAGATTTTAGTTTCATATATGGCAGCAATGGTGCGATTCTTTTTGGTTTAACTTCTACTCATTGTCTTTCATCAAACTGACTCAAGCATCCATTATTGTGAACTCTCCTTGATATTACATTAGTGTACAATTTATTTCTTCACATTACAAACGTCGTTCAATAAATATTTGAATAGGAACATGAGGTCGTAGAATTGCGTCCATAGAAAGATGTAGCTGATCGATAGTTTGAGTAGAACGAAAAGAAAATCGACGAAATATTGTTGATAGCACCACCCTTTCTTCCAAGCCAGCAAACCGTTGACCTATTTCAATTGACAATAACCGTTTTGCAAGAGGAATAACTTTTCCTTACCAATACAATTTCGTGATCCAGCTGAAAATGGAATAAAAGCAAAAGGTGAATGTTCGTTTTTCATCAGTGAAGTATCAGCAAATCGTTCCGGATCAAATTTATCTGGATTAGTAAAAACATCTTCATCATGATGAATACCATATATATAAATGTATACAGTTGTGCCTTTTCGTACTATTTGATTACCTACAATGTAAAGATTGAAAATGGATTTCGAAGAAAAATATTTTCGAATTTACGATAGGTAAAATCTACTTGTACTTCTCGAGCAATTCCAGGAACTGGTGAAAGAATTCTCATCGATTCCTATTTACATCGAAGCAATACTCTTTTGTTCTTCATAAAATGACTATCTTTACTTTTATCACACAATCAAGATAGGTCATTTGTTGAATATCTTCCATCGTACATGGTCTCTCTCGATCATCTAAAAGAAAGCGGACATTAAAGACGTTAAATATGGTATTGATTACCGGCAAAAATTGTGTCTAATTCAGCTTGGACTTTAGTTTGAATATCTGGATAGTATCCCATTAGATAACAAAAATAATTAATTGCTGCTGCTGTTGTATCATGACCAGCGAACATAAACGTGTCAACCTCTTCTTGAATATCATTTAATGAAAGTGTTTTTGTATGTAGTTGAGTAAGAAGACTGTCGAGAAATACTAAACGACGCTTTGAACTCGTTTCATCTATATTAAATGTCGCGAGACGCTCTTCAATAAACTTTCGCAGACAAAACAGTAATGTTTAATTGATTTTTGAAAGAAAGAGAAAATTACTTTTCGAGAAAAATCATGTAAAATTTGCACTTGCTTATTATGTTCACGCCCGATTGGTAGTCGATCGAAGATAAACGTAGGCCATAGCCATGGAGATCGTGAACGAATATGGATAATTTCACCTATTCTAGAACACGAGCTTACTTATACGAATATTTCTTGTTTTCATTTTACCGTATCGTTGCTTGAACAAATGCATGGTTCTCATTTTCCAATTGTGCTTTCAACTGAATACCTGTTGCTGTTTCTAAAAGAAAACATTGAACGTTTTTACGAATGTTAAATACAAACAGACCAGCAATAATATCTAATGTACATGCAGATATATACGGGTAGAGATTATGTGTTTTATCTGATTGTTGAGCAAATTGATCGAAATGTTGAACAAGAATAATCGCTTGTTCATTGAAAATATGCATAAAACTTTGTAATAGTTCAGTATTATGAAATGACGGAGTGATGAGACGACGACGACTACGCCATTTATCATTGTTACTATTTTCAAAACATAGATGAAACAACTCTACAGATTCTTTCTTATTTTCTACCTTGTAATCAAACCAGTTTGAAGCCAAGATTCAAATAGTTTGTAATCAAATGATTTGACAAGTTGTTTACTATTATTGATAAAAGTCTAAATCATAATTGTATTCAAGAAAGAATGAGGAAAATGGATATACTTCTAATCCTTTGGCTGAACAAATGAAAGTTACGGGCCATAATGCATACCAAAGACAAAATATTCCTTTGTCTTTTCTCTGACATTCCTTTGACATTCGAAGAAGTAACTGAAAGAAAACATCGGAGCGTGAATCAATTTGACGGAGATTTCCCATGAATGGAATCGATGAAAGTGGAAGAAATGAAATCTCTTGATAATCTTTTCGAAGTTGAACATATCGAATCAGAAAGGATAGGATTGATTTGCAAATCAATGCAAGAAACAAAGCAAGAACAGTAATCGATAATAATTCCATTTATTCGAATAGCATTTCGACGTTGATTATCTGACTAATGTTTTGAAATTCGAAGAAGAATGCACAAAGAGAAAATCTTCATGCAATCACGTCGTCTTTTTTCGTTTCTTTATTTCTGTTCTACCATCTGTGGCACACATTTCGCGATATTTTCATTCTTGTTTCAATTTATCTACGAACAGATGGGTATATAACGTTTATTTACCGCAATATGCTTTGTTTTCAGATAGTTAGAAAAATGAATTCATCATTTGTATGGACAATTATCTTTGCACTTATTCAACTCGCTGTATGTGCGCATGTTGAAGATAATCGAATTATTATCGGATCGAGCATCGGTGGTGTACTCGGTTTAGTAAGTCATATGAACAACATTGTCTAATCATGAAAAAACCGTATTTGAAACGAAATTTCAGATTATTTTGATTCTTGATTTGATTGCAATTTTTGAATTACTTAAATCAGGTGGTCGTGGAATTTGTTCAAAACTCGTATGGATTTTGGTCATTATCTTCTTTCCAGTTGGCGGTATGCATACATGAATTTCTTACTTTCTTTATTATAAAGTTTCTTTCGAAGGTTTGATTCTCTACTGTTGTTGTGCACGATCTCGTACTGTCGATAGCAGCATTTGAAAACACAAATTACGATGAACTATCTCGATATCTAATCACGCTTCAAAACATCGTTCTTTCTTTTTTTTTCTTGTGTTTATTTGTCTGTCAATCATCATCTCTATGTCAGTAGAAAACGTTCAATAATTAAAATTGATTTCGTCTACTTTTACTGAATTAAATGCCAACACGTTTCTCCTTGACTAACTCGAATTCTCTCCATCAGTATTAGTTCGTAACATACAAAAGTAACTACATGCGACACGCCGAAGAAATCCTTTATTTGATAAGTGTCGGTTCGTTGTTTGATCATTTTGTTTGTTCGTTTTCTTTACTTGAATATCAGTATCGATTGAATGGACTTTTAAAAGATTTTTCTTTTTTACTTTCATCAATGGAGGTTGTTCAAGTAGATTGTATAGATCACAATAAGTATCTTTATTGCGTGTTGATTTCTTATTCGATCGACGAGTTGTTAGAAGAGGAGATGATTGCGGTGATGACGGTGGTGAATGTAAGATTTGATCAGAATAAGTTGCGTAATAATTCGATGCATAAGTGATAATTGGATCTTCTAATCGTCGTCGGCGATGATGATGATGTTGATGATGTTTATTATTGTTAGTATGAACGAAGCGAAATGAAGAACATGGGGAAATAGTATTAGTAGGATAAGATGGCCGGCAGTGCATGTTGAAATTCATGCATGTCGGCTAGATAAAGATCCTAGATGAAATGGAAATATCTTTGTTCCGATCAACAAAGTGAGTCAATTGGACTTACATTTTTTTAGACTTGTCTGTCAATCGAGCGTTGCCAACAACGCACAATGACTTCGTGCTTTTTTTTGGTTTCTTTTTCTTGTTTGATATGCTTGTGTCTTTCGTTTGCTATTTTACCGTATGATTATGCATCTATATTCAATCAAGGTTGCCAATACGTCATTACATTACTTATTTGCTCATATTCTCCCTCCTATTCTTTATGTGCATGTTTATAGTCAATGAACCTCTCTCTCTCTACACGAGAGACGATTACTAGTGCATGAAGCAAACGTACCAAATAATAACCTTGTATTCTATATTGACGAATACATGTAATCCTCTTTTCCTCTTGATATTTCTCTCATAAAAATATGTATATATGTTTATTTGTTAATCAATTATCGATGAAACGAATCAATAGAGTTAGAACTTATCTGATCGTAGACGGGTTGGCTTTTATCAATAGAGAAAAAAATGGAATATGGTAATAAACGAAGCCTGTCGATGATTTGTTATACATTCTTTAATTAATGAGTATGTCGAAACGAACATTATTGACTTTTTCTCTGTAATTAAGAATATACTTGAAAGACTGAAGGACGTCTAGTCGGACAAAACCCGATCAGTGATACAAATGAAAAATATATCCATTTGGGATTTATCTTTGGCCATAGGTATTACAGCTTTTCTATTTAAATAAAAGACAAAAGAAGAAATACAATGAGAAAAAAAATTGTTATGAACATTTGATATTTCTTTTAAAGATTCATCATTCCAAAAAAAAGAGATTTTTAAATGATTATCATCCTCCATTTTGAATTCATTTGACAAACACGTAGAAAAGAAGACGACGAATGTTTGTAGTAATTGACATTGAACATACACACACACACACACACACAGATGAGAGTGAACACACAACAAGTACAGAAGAAAGAAAGAAATGTGTCTATTTGTAAAATAGAAAATGAACAAAATGTAGATCGAGGTTTTTGTTACTACCAATCTAGTCGTGGACTGAGAATATATACAGGGAAAAAAGATCTTCTTATGACGAAAACAGAACTTACAACATTCAGAAAATATGATTAGACACACACGTACACGAGAGATGAGAATTATTTAGTATGTGACTTCGTAAAGAGTGGCTTTTTTGTCGCCTGAGCCTGTTAAAATATATCGATCGTCTGCTGATATATCGCAACAAAGTACACTTGACGATTCTTTTGATTGAAAGAGAAGAAGGCCAGTTGGTGTTCGACAGCAATGAATGTAATTGTCTTTACCCGCTGAGATGAACCATTTACCTTGATGGGCAAATTTAAGTGCTAAAACACAACTTTCGTGTAAACTTAGAGTATATTTATCATGAGATTTCTTCATCGATGGACTTGAAGAATTACTAATAGCTGACGAGATATTGATCAATTCAACTGTCGAAGATTCCATTCCAACAGCTAACCATTCACCTGTTGGACAATAACCCAATGTAAAGATTTGTGAATCAAATTCATATGTTTGTAAAGGAGTATAATCATTTCGGAGATCCCAACAACGGACAGTATTATCTAAACCACCTGTCCACATTGTCCGACCATCAGGTGCAATATCAATACATGATGTTCCGTCAGCTACACGACGAGAAAAGAAAATAGAAAAGAGATGGATATGAACAATGAAAGGTCAAATGACTTACTATGCCCATTAAATGTTTTGACTAAAGATTGATTGTGAATATCATAAATGGCAACTGAACCATCCGAACAACAGCAATAGCACAGTTTGGAATCGGGCGGGCCAAGTGCTAATGCATAACAAGCCGGTGCACCTAGTTTTAATTCACCTTTAATTCTTGGTGAAGTTGATGAAGGTGGATGACTTGAGGGCGCTGGCGATGAAGCATTGGAATTTGGTGTGGAGGAACGTGTATTACTTGCTGAGCCACCCGTAACAGCAGATAGATCGCATATAGAGATGACATTGGCTTCACCACCAACAATTAATGTGCGATCATCAGAAAGTAGTTTACAAAAACGTATGTAACTATCATCATTCAAACATTTAAAATAAGATAGAGGAGTTCGAATGGTGCCCGTTTGTTTTAAGTCCCATACCTTGACACAACCTTTTCCACCCTAAATCAAGACCAAAAAGATAACTTTTAAGAAAAAGAGAAAAATCCTTACCGTATATACACGTTTTGAGGCCTCACTGATTGTAACTGCACAGACGACTTCGCCATGCATCAGTGTGGCAAGCTCACGTGCAGATGTTGGTATATTTGGGCCAGTGAGTGCTTCAGGAGTCATATTTACAGGTGTTACTACTGGTTTACCTTGAGAATCAGTCGTGGTAAAATAGGAATATGTTTGATTTAATAATTGATTATGATGATGATTGCTTCCTCCATGCTGATGCTGCTGTTGTTGTTGATGTTGTTGTTGTTGTTGTTGCTGCTGCTGTTGTTGTTGGTGATGTTGACGTTGAGCGGCGGCCTGAGCAACAGCGGCGGCCTGAGCTGCAGCAGCAGCTGCTGCTTGTGCTTGGGCCATTTGTTGAGCATGTTGATGCTGAGCTGCCATAGCCATTGCTTGAGCTACTTCAGCGGGAGCAAATGGATGACCGAATGGACCAAATGGGTTTAATGCATTAGCATGATGCGGACCAAGTGCACCGAAAGCAGCAGCAGCTGCCAATGCTTCAGGTGAAGAGAATGGGCCTGGATTAAAACCAAATGGAGCGTTGGGCGGTAAACGTCCACCACCAAGTCCTGGTGGCAGACCTAATGGCGCACCTGGTGGCATTTGTGGTGTACCAACATTCGACGAGCCACCTGTAATCGGAGTAATAGCTTTATTTGGTTGTGGAGTATTACGTTCTTTCTTGATTGCTGACGATGAACTACCACGTTGTGAACCATCTTTATCGGACATGGGGCTTCGATCACGTCGACTTCTTGATGAATTTCCACCACCTCCATTGGATGCTGATACAGGTGGCGTTGATGGTACATTATCATTACCATTTCCTGAACTACTGAGATTTTCTGGATGTTCTGACTTGATACCATTAGGTAGAAGAAGGCCGCTGCCAAGATTATTACTTCCGTTCGTATGCTTTTGATTTCCACCCACACTCGTATCAATAACTAAATCTGATTCGCTACGTTCACCATCACTCTCAGCTGCTGATTGCTTCGGCGGCTTTGATGCATTGCTACTTGTACTTGGTGGTCGATGATGTTTGGATGACTTGCCATTAGTTGATGAACGGCTACTACTATTTTTAGTACCTAGTAGATCATTATTATTTGCACGTGGTGAGGACGCATTTTCCTTGGATCCTGATAAGCCGCCACTGCCACCTTCTTCTTTGATACCTGGTGCATATTGTGAAGCTAAACTGCTCAATACTGAAGTGTAATTTAACATTCCGGGTGGAAGAGCAGCGGAGGCACCTGGAAGACCTGGTGGACCGGGTAATTGAAGATGAGGTGCTGAACCAAGACCAGGTACACCGCCAGGTATCGGAGGCATACCGGCACCAGGTGCTGAAGGATTGGATGCAGCAGCAAGTGCCAATGCTGTTGCTTGTGCATTAAATTGTTGTTGAATGACNGCTAAACTGCTCAATACTGAAGTGTAATTTAACATTCCGGGTGGAAGAGCAGCGGAGGCACCTGGAAGACCTGGTGGACCGGGTAATTGAAGATGAGGTGCTGAACCAAGACCAGGTACACCGCCAGGTATCGGAGGCATACCGGCACCAGGTGCTGAAGGATTGGATGCAGCAGCAAGTGCCAATGCTGTTGCTTGTGCATTAAATTGTTGTTGAATGACACTTCAATAAAAAAAGAAGCAAAAGAAAACAAAAAAAAGACAATGGAATCCAAATATCTAGTTACCTATTCAGATCATTCATTGTGACTTGTTTTGCTCGTTCTAATGCAGGTAGCGCATGCGATTGTTGTTCAGGTGTTAAATAAGGAATGATTTGATGTAGTAATGCAACCAAACGTTTACTAATTTCTGTTTGTTTATGCATTTCGTATGATAACCGATACGCCATTTCATAGTAAAGACAATATTGTCTTTGTACTTCATTTTTTTCTGCATTTAGCTTTTCGCATTCAATACGTAATTGTGTACGTTCACCTTGCATATGAGTAAATTCTTTTTCTAATCGATCACATACATCATTAACACTAAAGTCAAAACTACCACCAGTGGTAGAACGATTATTACTATTACTGTTATTAAACATTTTCTATTAAGTAGAAACAAGTCAGTATCGAAATTGGAAAGAAAAATGAAGGCAATTCTTTACTTTTTAGATCATAATAAATTTGTTCTATAATAATATACAAAAAAAAGAGAAATTGAAGGGATCTAGAAGAGAGAATATGTGAAAACAAAAGAATCATTCATTCATCAATCAATACAGAGTGCGTCCGTCCGTATCGGCGAACGAATAGCAGATGACAGTGGCCATATTTATTGATTGATCGATGTCTGACAGAGGAGGAAAAGAGGAATTCTAAACAATTGCAAGTGCATAAGTAACTTACTTTCAAAGAAATCCATTGGTCTATCGAATCGACCAATGGGACAACGATTTAAATAGTAATAAAATAATCGTTTCGTTCGTNTTCATCAATCAATACAGAGTGCGTCCGTCCGTATCGGCGAACGAATAGCAGATGACAGTGGCCATATTTATTGATTGATCGATGTCTGACAGAGGAGGAAAAGAGGAATTCTAAACAATTGCAAGTGCATAAGTAACTTACTTTCAAAGAAATCCATTGGTCTATCGAATCGACCAATGGGACAACGATTTAAATAGTAATAAAATAATCGTTTCGTTCGTTATTCTTTTAGTTCAACTATAAAAAGGGTGGGGGACCGAATGATTAAAACTGGTAAAACACCCAGTTGGAATTTTGGTAAAATTTCTCGTCAGCGAGCAGAACAGCTACTTCTAAATGAATCTATCGGAACATTCCTTGTTCGTGAAAGCGAGCATTTTCCAGGTGATTTAACATTATCGATACGAGATGAGGACCGAATTCAACATTATAGAATCAAATTTGACTTGATTAATCGAATCTATACGGTTGACGATGAAATCTTTTTTCCTGATCTCAATTTACTTGTTCAGGTTAGAAGATTTTCTTTCCAAAGTTATATCAACAGAGATATTTTCCTCTTTCAGCATTACGAATCTGACGCTGATGGATTGTGTTGTCGTTTAGAAAAAGCTCTTGATGAAAGACAAGATGTAGTCGATTCGACTCGTTTGCAAAAATCTGTCACAACAAATATTGATTGTAAAGAATTACACATCGGAAAACTCGTCGGATCTGGAGAATTTGCTGGTAAAAGAGTCTAAACACATGCTTGATAATAACTATCGTTTTGATTGCAGAGGTGTATGAGGGAACCTATCGAAAAACACGTGTTGCAATTAAGATATTGAAGGGATCAAATTCGGCGGAACTTTTCCTTCATGAAGCGAGCATTATGAGGTATGTTGAGATGTTTTTCGATAAAATTTGATAATGATTTCATGAATATGTAGTTCGCTGAAGCATCGGAATCTTGTTCAACTATTGGGTGTGACACAAGAGTCAGATAATGTTTTTTATCTAATCACAGAATTTATGTCGAAAGGTTCACTTTTGCATTATTTGACGACACGAGGAAGATCTGTGATTTCACAAGCAGATCTTATTGGTTTTTCCATGTAAGTTCTCATAAATTACAATCATATGATGATGAAAACTGTTTTGATTGCCATTCCCTATGACAACGATTGAATGATCAGAACAACAGTTGAATGCTGATGATTGTATTTGAAACGAAACTATCTATATTGATGTTTATTTTATTTATTCAGTGATATTTGTGAAGGTTTGCTTTATCTGGAAGAAAATCATATTGTGCATCGTGATATTGCAGCAAGCAATGTGTTAATCGCTGATGATAAAACAGCAAAAGTATCTGATTTTGGCTTGGCAAAGGTCTTAGGCAATACTGAGAAAGACAATGGAAGTAGTATAATTACAGAGAAAATCAAATGTCGAACAAAGTGGACTGCGCCAGAAGCACTTGAATCAAAAGTAAAGAGAATTGTTTTCTTTTGAATGATGTTTCTTTTTATTGCCAATTTTATAGAGATATACGCATAAAAGTGATATGTGGTCATTTGGCATTCTTCTCTGGGAAATGTTTTCATATGGACGTTGTCCTTATCCTCGTTTGGTATGGAATAAATCTCTATTTTCTCAAAAAGATGTTATATTCTTTATTTATTTAGCCTGCTGATGAAGTGTTAATAAATCTGAAAGAAGGCTATCGAATGGAACCACCCGATGGGTGTCCAATCGAAATAGGCGATATTATGCGGCAAGCGTGGCATATAAACCCTGATCGTCGTTTATCATTCTATCAAGTTTTACAACGATTACAACATGTGAACGCGTCATCTTAATGTGCAAGATCTAGTTTTTGACAATCTAATTTTCTTTTGCTTATACTGTTTTTTTTTCGCCAGGTACTTCTAAATTTCATACTGTGATTGGATACGAATTACCAAAATGTTTATATATTTGGTTGAATTTTTCTATTTTTCAAGAATGCTTCTCTTCTTGTACATCTATGATCTTTGACATAATGACAAGTTCAATTGTCATATTTTGTTCTTTCATATTTTCATATGTTTATAAAGCGATCTCAGTCGAGTGAATTTCGTTTCTTTTTCTTTCCTTGCTTGTTCTCTTCTTTTTTTACAATAAACACGATAATAAACTATGCAATTAATACAAGAATCGTGATTACTGATTTACATGGAATTCAAATATGCGTTGTAGTCAATTCATGTTTGTCTTGAAAATTTCATTAAATATCTCTAAGAATACCTCAAATAATGCACTTACATCGAAGATTTTTACAGATTGCATCATCGTCACCACACATCTGATTATGTCAGTGTGTCGCTCAGGCATTTCCATTTAGACTGCATTTTTCGATCTTATTTCGATATGATCATGTTTTGTTCTAGGCTCATCAAATTGATACTCGGATCTCATATCGAATTTTACCAAGATTCGATGCTTCGACAAAATCATTGAGGATTCTGTCGGTGTCCAATTAGCTATTGGACCCGTGAAATTGGATTACGGAAAGAGTTTTATTCTATTGTTTTTTGTTAGTTGAAAGATTCGAACGAAAAAGAACTTGTGTTAATAAAGGAACAAATGGATCGGTTATACGAAGGCATTTGATTTGGGTTGAACTGTAATTATGTGAATTATTGGTGAAGTAATTTGTTGCTATGACCAAAGAATCATATTCGAGAAAAAGAGATTTCAAGGAAGGTATACAACTATTCGTTTCGAGTATAAATTGCCTTACGTAACCGGAATAATCATAATAGTGTGTGCGATTTGTTGAGCCGCATGTGATGGTGTGACCGAAATTTCGAACTGACCGTATACAAAAAATGTGTTCATTTGAAATGCATAGAAGACCGAAGTTTGTCGTCAATGAATCAGTGTAGTGTCAAACTCGAAAGTTGAATTCAGTTATTCTCATCTCCACACTTTTTCGTCCATCGTCTGATCTAGTTTTTCTATCGAATGAAGTATATGCGTGGTTATATGAACCTTGTCTCTATCCTCGTATTGTGTGAATTGTCATTCAGAGAAAAGAAAACCGCTATTTCTAGAAATTCATTCGTTTTGTTCTAAGTAGCTGCTCAAGTTTTAGTAAATTCAAAACGAAGTTACCAAAAGAAACAATCAAATGACTCTCTATTGAATACAGATGAAGCTATGCGACAAGCATGTGCATATCAAGACTCTGATCGGCGTCCATCGTCTATCACGTTTAACAACGATTACAGCATGCGAACGCGTCATCTTAATTTGCAAGATCTATTTTGGACAAATTTTTTTCTCTTATTCTTGCTTGCTCACTCCTTCCTTTCGTACACCATGTATTTATGGATTCGATGTTATGATTCTAATGAATCAACATATAGTTATGTCTTTTCATCTTTATCATGTTTTGTTCTTTCATATTCTGATGTGACCATAACAGAGTGATAATTCCTTTTCCTTGAAATGTCGTAAGCTATTCGTAATAGATAGCATATACAAGTTGGGTTGAATGTATATTAGATTTTATTAGTAAGAGAAATTGTATAAGCAATGAAGGATCAAATAATTAAAACGAATATACATATTATTCAAAGAAACTAACATAAAATATTTCGATAAACGCTTCTAATTGTGGAGCATTGGAAGATCAATGAATGACATGTCCCATTATATACATAAAATGCCGATGTTCGTCCCGAAAATTTCATTTAACATGTACATACATATGATCTTGCTTAACCAAGTAAGACTGTATTGGTAACTGCAACAGGAATTGTAGCGATAGCAGTAGTGAGAACAGGAGTAGCTGCAAGTGCATATGTGGCTCCAAGCGCATATGTAGCTCCAAGTCCCAATCCTGAGACGCCGACTCCAGCGAGTCCTCCGTATCCGTAGAATGAACGACCAAAACTTCTTGGACGACGCTCAAAGAATCCAACATCTCGCTCACGAATTCGAACTTCCCGTTCGCGAAACCGTCCTTCTGCTATAAAAAAAAGAAAAGAAATACAATTTTTATGAAGATGCGACAAGCACAAATCGATTTACCCCAACGAGCTTCGGAAATCATAGCAAACATAGCAATGAAAAGAATTACAGCTACAATTGATTTGGAAAACATTTTCATATAAAATCTAAATGGAAAAAAAAATTCGAATAAATCGAAAATGACGAAAAAAAAACTCTTACTAGATTGAATCCTACTGTAGATATCGATAAAATCACTAGAAGCGGTGTGATTATTCATACCGATGTACAGATCTTATATAGATGCGACTCGATCACCCTGGATTTATCTAGAACGAAAGAGAAAATAGATGATAACATCTTGTGAACAGCAAGTACGTTAGATCGTTTTACCTCGATTGTGATATAAAGTCGTCTGAAATGAACAAAGATAGATCATGTGATGAAAACATGAGTCACTAGTTAAGACTACCTGTAGATTTCATGTAAACAATTTCCAAGTTAGTTATTGCCAATGAAATGACATCATAATAACCAGACCGAGAAAAAAGTATTATTAATATTTGCATAGAACATTATCGTACTCTATTTGAAAAGAAGCGAATAAATAAACATGTGTCCCGATTGAAATAAGTAATGAACACAAACGGACTAATTTGCCTTGTGGAAAGGGGAGAAAAAATGGAATGACGTATGTGTAACAAGGTCATTCTTTGAATAGCAGACAAAAAATATGACCTCCAGGATTGAATATCATTTTCTATTTGAATTAGATTGCGTCTTTATCTCAATCAAATACTTTCGATATCGTCCTTTTATGTATTTATTGCCATATTTCTCTCGGTATGTCATATGATATACATATTGATCAACACATGCAGAAACAAATTTTATTTTCTATGACAACTTGATTGAGACAAGAAAATTCTATGAAATCATTTTTAATTACGAAGAAACACTAGTCCAGACATAATAAATAGTTGATACTACAAGTGTGTTAAGTTTGTTTGGCTTGATTGTCTACATTGGCATTCGAAAAGTTGGTTGTTGATATGGAACAGCCATTTGTGGAGTACCTGGTGGATATCGCATTGATCCTGGTGTCGCCGGCATTGATTTATTTGCGTTCATATGATAACGATATGTATTACGCTGATCAGAACAGCAACCAGCATAAGCACCACCAACAACAGATGCAATCGTTCCAACAATTGTACCAAGAGCACCAGCAGCGATCAATAATGAATTAAAAACAAGCTCAACTGTTTCCCAACTTAATCTTGCGTTGTTCGAATATCTTGCTTGATATTGAATTGGCATAATACACGTGATCATCATGTAAAATGACAAAATCGTTGAAACAACCGAAAGTGCAGTAAAACCAATGATCGATGATCGACTACCTTCACGAAAGGCTAAAATTCCAACCAGACCTGTGGCCATGAGGACCAATCCAACCCAGAAACCTTTTCCTACAATAAGAAAAACAAAATATGAGCTTAATCTTATTGAAACTAATCAAAATCTACCTGATGATGGCCAAAGTGGATTTTCAATTTTCAATCCACCTTGTGTTTCATCATAATTGTAAACACTTGATTTTCCATAGAACAATTCAATAATTGAAAAGATTAATGATGCCGCACCAATAATAAATAACAGAACACCAATGACTGCAAAAACACGAAATCGACTACGATCAGGTTCACCATAGGCATTGTTGTATTTCTCCATGTTTGCTTTTGTTCGATATGAATACAACCACAGAGATAATATGATATTTGGTGGTGATCAACGAAGCATGACACTTAACATCGGTCAACTATCGATATTTTTTTTTGTAACTGAACGAAAAATTCATCCAGTTCGTGAGGTCAACGTTCATACAGAGAAAGACGAAACCTCAAGACACATCGTCCCAATACGCATCAATACTCTCGGTTCACTTTGATTATACGTGTATATATTTATCTGCAAATACAAATCTGTCCTTGACAGGTTTTAATAAAAAGCTAAAAGAGTTATGCACATGTACAAAAGCATAAAAAATAGAGAAGAAAACTTTTTTTTTGATTTCTTTGATTAGTAGTTCAATTTATGTAATAACACGTAGCGTTGGTTGTGGTCCATTTATCGCTTGATCAAATTCATCATCAATAGTATCATCAACAAGTGAATAATGACCTGTTGATGATGAATATGGTACACTTTGAAATTCAGTTTCATTCGGCAGGGTCACAGATGCTATGGTAGGTTTACGTTTTTGACCTGTTACGAAACAGCACAAACATGCACAACGTTCAAGTAAGATTTCAAGCCAATAAGGTTCCGTACAAGCAATAATAAACAATTGTGTTAAGTAAAAACTTGCGCGTAATAACGACGCTAATAGAAACGATTTAAACGTTTCGGCAATGTGTTCAAGATAATAGAGATAAACATCATAAAAGACAAGGATGCAAAGTAATGCTGTAACACGTATTGTCCATAGTTTTTCAATTGGCGGGATTTGATTGGTTCCACGCATGAGAAAAAAGTATCGTAAGACGAAACCAATTAAAATCAATGCAGGTACAAAGAGAATAAAGTAGATGATTGAACGAGCCGTTGCAAGTAGATGTAATTTGGAATAATTGTATAAACAATACTTAGTTGTGTAAGCTGAATAAGACAATTTTGAATTTCGTTGATAGAAAGGAGAAGCCAATGTATACAGAAGAATAATAAATACCCAAGTAAAAATTGCATAAAAATGAATAAAAGACATTGAAGAAAATCGTGCGCAATGATGTTTAAATGATGGATGTGCATAGAGAAAACGATCGATAATCATGTAAAGTACAAAGAAAAGTGGAACCTAAATGAATTTCTAATGAAACAAAGATTAATCAATGATCATACTTACTGTTTCATTAGTAGATAATATAACATAGTGAAACCGGCATAGGCGCAGTGTAAATATATCAAACCAATGATGCAGAAGAAGAATTAGAGCTGGAATCCATGCCACAAATGCACAAAGAATGATTTGGCCAGAAAAAAAGTCAATTGCATTTTTATAAGCACGTGTATAAAACATTCGTAGAACGATAGGAATTGCTAAGAGATATGTTAAGATGGTGAACGTCCATATAACAGTATGAACACCATTGACAGAATATTTTTCAGGTTCAATTAGGTCAGCTACTTGATATTTATATAATTCTGTTCCATTAAGCATTCGCGCGATTAATTGATAGATTGATTCATTAGTTGATGTTGAATTCACGGATAATATCATTCTCGTTGTAATTATCGGCGACGTTGTTGATACATTATTAGTCATTTCTGTACGATTGTGTTGATACTGCAGTTGTTCGGACTGACAAGAAAAAAAATTTATATATATACTATCGTCACCTTCTCGTCACTCGTTATCGTATTCAGAAGAAATAGTATATGCTTCAGCGTTCTGTTGTGCGACTCAATATGCTGATCTTCGAGTGGTTGGGTGGCGAACACGTCGCATGCTTGATTAATTTCATTTCTCCTCCTGCTTTCTTCTCTCGACTCGTGACGGCAGCAACAACAGCAGAAAGAGAGAGGGAAAGAACACACAGAATGATGGTGTCAGCGAAAAAAAAAGAAGAAGAAAAAAAGGACAGAACAGAATAGAACATTTAGTGGTGTTAGAACGGCGTCGACAGTCAGTATTGAGTTGCGTATGAATATGCCGAAAAAATTGCTTTATGATGAAACAGAAACAACATCTTATATCACACACGTAATCCTTTTTCTTTCTCTGATATATGCACAGAACTCCTAGGTCATTGCCATGTGCCTATAAAGTGTATTGAATGAAGAACAACCGAATGAATATAACAGATTCTCAGTCGTTTTTATGAAGAAAAACGTTCGACGTATTGCTCATCGAAGGTTACATAAAACACGCACAGATATATATATATGGAGTAAGGAAGATCGATATGTTTGATTACATTAAAATAAATCTGATAGCAAGTAAAGGATCGACAAGAGTAGATTATATATATGTATACTCGGAAAGAATCAAGTGATGAAAATCCATTATCATAACGTGCATTGACAGGAATTGAATACTGATTAGTTGATGAAAGATACTCTTATTTTCTAACAAAAATCAATATATACATATATAATTATGGGTTAATTATTTATATGGATCTATTGAGAATAATAGAATAAGGTTCGAGATAATTGTGTTCCTGACAATGATAGTGAGAATCAATTTTCTTAATGGTATGAATTAGAAATAGAGATTAAGAAGAAAATGTTATTTTAGTTAATAAATATCAATGTGATCTTTTTAGAAAGATAAGTTTCTTTTTCAATCTTGTTATTTTCAATTGTATTCGCTTCTCAACAGGCATATTCAATAAAATTATGTTTGACATCATCGTCTGTGCTAACATGATGACGAAATGCATATATTTAAGCAGAATGTGATGAAGGAGTTGTTATATCATGCCGCAAATCCAAATATTGTATTTTCAATTGTTGAATAACTAATCATTTATCATGTTTGATATAAAAATATTAGAGGTATTGATTTAACTGAATGTTGAAAACAGAAAAATGATTTGTCACCGTTGGAAATAGTAAATAATACGGTATTTCTCTACGTGACAGATGTACATGTCAAAAGTGAAAGGTTACCGGAATTATATAGAGTTGACAATGATTGTATTCTATGTAAACTTTATGCTAAATTGTCTCATTCTTGACAGTCAGAATGAGTACAGACATTTGCTGACTTCCAGTTCGAGATGGGCACGATTTACATCGATTTTACGAAATAGTGAATAGAACTCATCCAGAACTATTCTGAATGCATTTCTAAGTCTGATCTATCTAAAAAAAACATAGCTATCAGATATGGAACTTTCGAGAAAGCCATTTTTCGCATATTTATGCTAAAAAAACTCAAATTTTGACAAATTGCGCTTTATTTAAATAGTACACTGCCAGTATATAATACGATGAAACGAATAAAATCCGACGGAGACAGTTGAGGATGAAGCGGCCAGTCACTTTTATGGACCACACAACTAGTCAGTATCGTGAATAGTCGAAACAATGCTACGACAATAACTCTTGGTGAAAATGCCTTGATAGTTCATTGTTTTGTGTTCTTGCGGCAGGAATTTCAACCGATTGTTATCTTCAGACACGTTTATTTGAATCTCAACTCAAAGTATTCTTTCATTCGTTCACTTTTTCACATGAATTGACCTTCTTTTAAATATTAGGGCTTCTTCAATGTTTATTTCATTTATTGTTGATCCTGATGCAACTGGTTCTTATATCGCAACAGTTCGTATACATGAACGTATTGCTTTTTTTCATTTTATTGCATCAGAATCGGATATTCGTACATACCGTTATCGGTGATTGAAGCGCAATCGCTATGGATGTTCAACAGAGAACGAATTATACCAATTTTCGCTTATAGGAAATGATTATATATTCGTTAAAAGAAGAATTGAAATTTTGTCAACAAATGCGAAAAAAATGAATTCGATATTGTAAACAAGAAAGTCAAGTCGACAATAGAAACCCTTGGGTGTATTTTTCAAAGCCCAAATTTCTCGCTAAAATAAACAATTTAATATTCCTTCTTCAAGTCACCTCTTTGCAACTTTTCTAAATCCAGCGGAACTAATCTGTGTAACAACAAAACAAGATTTTTCTTAAAAATGATCATTGCATGAACGTTTTCCATGCACAAAACGATGAATACGATTCGCATCACGAATAACAATTTCATATTGACGAATTCGACTGATCAATTCGATTGCATTATCTATTAATACATAATGAAAAAGTCTAATATTGTACTCTTCGCAATCATTTTATATGGTGTCACTCTTGATTTAGATTACCGGAGCAAAATTCCGATTTTCAGTTCGCCGGCTGTTCAACATCCTGTCTTTTTGCGAAAGAAGTGACAAAGCTTCAGCATTCAGGATTATTTTATATTGTTGTTCTCTTTTGCGTATATCATTCGCAACAAACACGATACTAGAAAAAAAATGAAGAGAGAACAGTGTTTTCAGTAGCAAAGCAACTAGTAAATTCAATTCTTCCAAGTCATTAATATATGAGATCTGATCATAACAAGAAGCTTCGTGTCGTAAGTAGCGAAATCTACTTCATCAAGAATCAGTATATCATTTTGATGAGCCACACATACGTCTACTGAACCTTTGTATTGCATTAACTAGTATGAATAGCAGAGAGAAGAATTCATTCTCTCCTTTTCAATATACTCAATAAAGATAAAGTTAAGTATCTGACATTGTTTGCATAACAGAATACAATACTGTTTTTCTATCTTATTTACTGTTCAATCTTGGGTCAAATAAATTGGTTGCTATTAGTGTACATGCGTGTAGTTCTATGTTTCGATCGTAATCATCTGATTTGAGTAGAATGACTTAAAGATGATCATTAGAAAGGACGTCGTATTATCGAAAATTTCTATTGAAAATCTACAGGAAATTCGTACCGAATTGTTCGATATGAGAATATGGTAAAAAGGAAAACAATCGGTCAGCTATTTAGCAAACTAGATAGTCATCAAGTCATCTTTTTTTTACAAATTCAATGAAAGCCATAGAAAATGACAAGGGTTCTTGTCTTGCAAATATTTGATTTCGAATAACGATTTATTCATTTTGTTTTCTGTTACTATTGAAGTACTCAATTGAAGGCAATTTCGTATGAATAAATTTTAATACATTGGACTGCATAATCTGGAAGCATAAGCAAAAAGTCGTGACGGTCACGTTCGTCTGTGGTTCAAACGATATCAGTTTTTTGAACCAACGAGAAAGTTTGTTTAAGATATAGAAAGAAGATTCACTAAATCGAATCAACAAGAAAAGTGTTTCTTTTTTTCTCTTGATTTATCTATATATTCATCATTCGTTCTTTTATTTTTTTCTCTCGTTTAGCTTAAATCCAGGAAAAAGCACAACAGAAAAAGAAAATAACGAAGACAGTGTTTGAAGTAACAAATCGACAAACAAATTCATTGCCTTCAATTCACTTACACAGACATACATAGATCTTTGTGTTCTGGACAAGAAAAAAAGAATGANGAAAAGTGTTTCTTTTTTTCTCTTGATTTATCTATATATTCATCATTCGTTCTTTTATTTTTTTCTCTCGTTTAGCTTAAATCCAGGAAAAAGCACAACAGAAAAAGAAAATAACGAAGACAGTGTTTGAAGTAACAAATCGACAAACAAATTCATTGCCTTCAATTCACTTACACAGACATACATAGATCTTTGTGTTCTGGACAAGAAAAAAAGAATGAACAATGGCAAAGTAAATGGAACAATAACCGAGACAAGACAAAGAGAAACAGTTTACATAGTTCATTTCGATTGAATATGACCAGATAATTAACGATTTTCGACTGAAAAACAAAAGAAAACAAATGTTTGAAATATAGAAGACGAAAACTATCCTTACTATAAGTAGTAACGTCAATTTCATCGGGCATTTCAGTGATTTGTACTTCAAAACGAGTTTGCACTTCATTTAAAATCGCAGCGTCATTCTCATCACCAATGAAAGTTATTGCTAAACCTTTTGTACCGAAACGACCAGCACGTGCAACCTACAGAGAAAAAGAAAAATTCATCGAAACAAACAAAACCTCCTTCAATCAAATTGCTTACTCGATGAAGATATGTATCTGTGTCTTCTGGCATATCATAATTAACCACAATGTTGACACGTTCGATATCCATACCACGTCCAAATAAGTTCGTTGCGACAAGAATACGTGTTTGAAATTCTTTAAACTCTTTGTAACGAGCCAAACTAAATGAACAGATATTGTTGATGATGAGTCAATTTCGATTGTACGACAACTAACCGTTCTTCTTGAGGCATTCCACGATGAATTTCAACTGCTGGAAAATTTTGTTCTGTTAATAGTTTACACAAAACTGAACATCGTTGTACAGATTTAACGAAAATAACCACTTGATTGAATTCTAATTTATCTAACAGATCGATGAGTTTTCGATTTTTTTCATTCTCGCGTAGTTTAACATAATGTTGACGAAGACCCTATGATGAAATAAAACATAAGAACTCTATTCTAATAGAATAACTTACATGGAGTGTTAATTTAGTTTCATTATCGATATAAATTTCCATTGGCTGAAAACAAACAAATCAAATTAAGTTGGATAACAACAAGTCAAACTTACATCTTGCATAAATTTCTTGCAGACAGGTCGAATATCTTTGCTTAATGTTGCACTGAACATCAACACTTGTTTTGATTCTGGATTCCTCATGGTTTCGTAATTCACGAAATTCGGACACTGCTGGAATTTAACTACAAATTTTACTTTTTAGATGATCACACGTTGTTGTTCGAAAACAAATAATGTTACATTGGCGAAATCGATAAAGAATGTGCCTATATAAATGGCACTTTTTCGTGGCACTCCTTATTAAATTATGAGAAATAAGATTTGAATCTAATTTCCGATGAAACTCGCCGAAATTATTATTCTCCTTTTGGATTGAATCGACATGGTATCACTGGCACAAGTAGCACCCAACTTCACAATCTCAGATATCTTTACTGTGTTTAATTGTCGGCACACGCTCAAATATTCTCAACCTACTTACACTATTACTCAAGGAGTTTACAACAAAATCGTCCATCATTTACATGATCTGTGCCTCTTCGGTTGATCTCTTATGCAGTAACTTGTGTTTTGTTATCAACATTTGATCGATGCATATCACCATCGCGAAGTGCTCGTTGGCGGCGACTGAGCTTCATATGGATTGCTAAGCGTCCTTTTCTCACAAGTATGCTGTTTATATTCAATGTGCACAATGGTGTATGCGTAGCGTCGTCTAGCTCTGGCGTCCTTATAGCAACAGTTTATGCAGATTTTGCTGATCTTAACATTTGTGAATGCATTTTTACCGAATGCATTAGTATTTCAATGAAGCCTGACATTTTCCTACACTTTCAATACTGTTTCACAAACGAAGAGTTTCGAGCGGCAACAAATCGAATATTTTATTATATGAACTTTGGGCCATCATTCTATGTCAATTTTGCTTTGAGCAGTATATTTCGTAAAAGATTTCGAAAATGCGCACCATCACTAATTGAGCGATGTTTTCATTTTTGTCGAAGGACTAAATTTTTGTTTTTCTGTATAAAACGACCTATCTTAGGTAGATGAAAATGTAAGCTGAGGACTTTTTCACCGGTATGGCTTTCAGTCGGACAGCCATTCTGACGAATTCGTTGCAAGAACCTTAAACAAAGTACATTTCCAATTAGAGGTCTAATACGTTCAAATAAAACATTAAATAGTCAGCATTCACATTCTTTTGATGACGTTTTGGACTATCGTAAGATGCATAGTTTCAATTATATCATAATTTTTCATCTCATGCCAACCAATGTCCTTGATTGTTAGACAAATCAGTCGTTCATTTATTAAGTTCATCAAACTATGATAAACATCGAAACTAGAGACAGAGACAGAAATGATAAAAATTATTCCGTCCGTCAGTTCTATCATTCTTTCCCCAACGTGTATACATACATATATATATATATATATATATATGCATTCTACATGTGTACAATCCGTTGTTATCGATAGCTCTCACTTCACCGCGCATTTCATTCTTGTCTATACGTCTACGGTTAAATTTCGATATCTTCGCCAAAAGTCTATTCACCAAAATGAACATCGAATACTTTCATTCCTATATACAGGTCGATCAATACATTCGTCAACAAGAATTTGTAAAATGCGAAGAGGTAAAGTTGTTCGTATTTATCAAAATCTTAACCGACGTCTTGTTCTTCATAGCTATTAACAAAGTTAATCAATCAAAATCCGGATGTGACTGATACTGAAAAGGCTGCTATGACTGAATTGTTCAGAAAACGTATTGTGGTTTATCATCGTTTAGGAAAATATAAACGTGAGTATCGATCGTTTTCTTGAGCATCAGACGAATCAGTTCTATCTAGTTGCTTTGAACGATGTTGAATCACTCATGAAAAGAAACGTTACACTCGTTTATAATGATGAACTCTTTCTTATTCAACAGTAAGTGATGCTCAGCTTTGGTTCATTGATATCATTATGCTTTTTCAGGGAATCAATTTTCAATTGTGCACTTGACGAAATAACTGAAAATTTAAACCAAAGTTTGTCTCCATGTAGGTAATCCTTTGATTTTGTTCTTGTCGTTCTATTACCTACATTTTCGATTTCAGCGAATAGATCGTATTTTGCTTGGCTCATAGAGTTTTTCGATTCCATAAAGTCCAAAGATGTTTTCAACGAGTAATTCGATTGTACATATGATTTTCATATAACGGCTTTTTCTTCCTTTTAGGAAAACATTCGACGCGGTCAATACGAAAGGAAATGCAAAAAGAAAATGCTTATTTTGACAAATCAATTAGTAATCTTTAATTGAGATTTTTTCGTTTTTTTCTGTATGTCAGACTTGTGTAGTTTCATTTGCTAATTATGTGGAAGGTGTTTGCTTTTTGTTTATTAATGATGTATATAATCGATTTCTTTTTCTTTAAAAATAGAGAAAAGGACAAATGATGTTCTTTGTTCAAATTTCTATGAATCCACAAGGCGATGGCAGTTCGTTTGTTTTGAACTACAGTAAAACCCCTTTTAGTGAACACCCCTCCTTAGTGATCACCTTGTTATACTGAACAGGGTGCGGGTGAGGGTGAGGGTGGCAGAAATTGAAAACTCGAAGCTTCGAATTCTAAATTTTAGAAGTTTAAAACTCGAAGACGTTTAATACTCGAATCGAGTTAACGATTTCTACACTACTCGCATATCCTGAAAGCATAAGTAAAAACTCGTGACGATCACATTTATTTGTATTCCTAACAGCATCAGTGTTTTTAACCAACGGGAAAGTTCGCGAAATAGAATCGACATGAAAAGTGTTTCTTTTTTTCTCTTGATTTATCTATATATTCATCATTCGTTCTTTTATTTTTTTCTCTCGTTTAGCTTAAATCCAGGAAAAAGCACAACAGAAAAAGAAAATAACGAAGACAGTGTTTGAAGTAACAAATCGACAAACAAATTCATTGCCTTCAATTCACTTACACAGACATACATAGATCTTTGTGTTCTGGACAAGAAAAAAAGAATGAACAATGGCAAAGTAAATGTGACAATAACCGAGACAAGACAAAGAGAAACAGTTTACATAGTTCATTTCGATTGAATATGACCAGATAATTAACGATTTTCGACTGAAAAACAAAAGAAAACAAATGTTTGAAATATAGAAGACGAAAACTATCCTTACTATAAGTAGTAACGTCAATTTCATCGGGCATTTCAGTGATTTGTACTTCAAAACGAGTTTGCACTTCATTTAAAATCGCAGCATCATTCTCATCACCAATGAAAGTTATTGCTAAACCTTTTGTACCGAAACGACCAGCACGTGCAACCTACAGAGAAAAAGAAAAATTCATCGAAACAAACAAAACCTCCTTCAATCAAATTGCTTACTCGATGAAGATATGTATCTGTGTCTTCTGGCATATCATAATTAACCACAATGTTGACACGTTCGATATCCATACCACGTCCAAATAAGTTCGTTGCGACAAGAATACGTGTTTGAAATTCTTTAAACTCTTTGTAACGAGCCAAACTAAATGAACAGATATTGTTGATGATGAGTCAATTTCGATTGTACGACAACTAACCGTTCTTCTTGAGGCATTCCACGATGAATTTCAACTGCTGGAAAATTTTGTTCTGTTAATAGTTTACACAAAACTGAACATCGTTGTACAGATTTAACGAAAATAACCACTTGATTGAATTCTAATTTATCTAACAGATCGATGAGTTTTCGATTTTTTTCATTCTCGCGTAGTTTAACATAATGTTGACGAAGACCCTATGATGAAATAAAACATAAGCACTCTATTCTAATAGAATAACTTACATGGAGTGTTAATTTAGTTTCATTATCGATATAAATTTCCATCGGCTGAAAACAAACAAATCAAATTAAGTTGGATAACAACGAGTCACACTTACATCTTGCATAAATTTCTTGCAGACAGGTCGAATATCTTTGCTTAATGTTGCACTGAACATCAACACTTGTTTTTCATGCGGTGTCATTTTGAATATTTCTTGAACGTCGCGACGCATTTCTAAATAACAAGGTTGGTCTTCATATACCATACGAATTTGATAGCATACCAAGTGATTCCAAGACTTTATCACATTCATCGATAATAAAATGTTTGACATGTCGTAAATTGAGTGCTTTACTCTTTCCTAGAGCCAGAATTCGACCAGGTGTACCAACAACGATGTGTGGACAATTCTTTTTCAACGTTTCTTCATCATTTTTAGTTGGCAAACCACCAAAGAAAACCGAAACTTTCACCGATGGCATATATTTGCAAAAGCGTTCGTATTCACGACTGATTTGAAAGGCTAATTCACGTGCATGACACAGAACGATAACCGATACCTAAAATCAACGTGTGAAATAACACAAAAATTCACTTAACATTTCTTCTTTTCTCTTACTTGTCCATCAACAGGTTCTAATTGTTGAAGCGTCGCTAACACGAAAACAGCTGTTTTGCCCATACCAGATTTGGCTTGACATACAATATCTGTACCAAGAATAGCTTGTGGAATGGATTCATGTTGAACTATAGAATAGATAAACGTAGTTTAGCCGGAGTTTTCCAGTGTCTTTTTTTTTGTTTAAAACCTTCAGATGGATGTTCAAAACCGCAATCCATTATTGCACGGAGTAATTCAGGTTTCAGGAGAAAATCTTTAAAGCCACTTGCATGAATTGATACATAAGAGCCGCGGATTGGTCCACTTTGTGTACCTGATGAACCTCCATTCTTTAATGACGATCCACCACCCGTTCCATTCAATGTTCCACCTTTCACACCCGTTTGTGGCGCATCATCTGCTTCGTCATAATCGAGAAGTTCTTGTTCGTCAGCCATTTGTTGGAAAGTTTGATCTAAAACAAGAAAAAAAAACACTTGTCAAACATCAATAGATGCGATTTCATATTTGTATATATGTAGATTCGTATGTATAAGAGGAATTATTAAATAAAGATAATAGAAAAAGGAGAGAAAAAGAAAAGCAACATCATTCGTCTATTATCATTGAAAAATGAAACGAAAGAGAATATATAGGATAATATATATTCACTGTTATTTTGTGACACATACGAACATACACACACAGGGCGCATTAAAAACACATGACACATGAATTGAAATGTTCATCTTTCGAGAAAATGAAAGGATATCAGTTTGATACTCACAGACAGATCTTTGGAATGCGCGTGGAGAGGAGAGAAAGAAAAGGCAATATCAATGTACAAGTAGAAAAAAGATTATAGAATAACTAAACTACGGCTGAAAAGAAGTTTTACAAACAAAAGGGAGAGAGACAAATGCATCCGATTTCTTTTTTTTCCTTGTTTTTATATGAGATTAGGTCCTATGAAGCAGTTACAATAGTTTGTTGCGGAGTAACGGGTGGTGTATGAGGCTCCTGCTTCTTCTCAGTAACAATCGAATTTACAGATGTGGAAGAAGATGAGTTATTCCAGGAAGAATTTGTCGGAGTTGAAGGTGCCGGAACCGAAGAAGTCTAAAATCGAATATTGTGGTTAGAGAACAAATAAAATTCTTCGATTCAAACCTGATTATGAATGTTATTTGCGGAAGGCGTTTGTGGAGAATTGATATTTGTTGATGAAAGTCGTTTTCGTGGTATTGATGACAATTCTCCATTCGACAATGAGTTAACACCATTTGGTGCTAAAGGATTATTTGCGAACATGGACGGTAGTTGTTGTGGTTGAGATGGCGAACCAGGAAATGAGATTTGTTCTCGTTTGATTTGATTCGGATTGGATAAGAACTGTTGTTTGGGATGGAGTAATGATTGAAGATTGGGATTTTGTTGGAAACCCGGTGGTAGTTGTTGATTGGAAGAGTTAAATTGTTGGGGCGCCATACCATTTAGATCATATTGAGCATTTTCGAGACGTGTTATAAAACGTTCATCTTCATCATCCATTTCACCACCCATGAGAGATGGTTCGCCAACAATCATAACATCCTAGATCCATTCTTTCTTCAGACTCTATTTTTCAAAATAAGATCGACTTTTCATACCCCGGGCATGTTGTTTAATCCTTGAGTTGGAGGTTGAGAATAGACATTATTCGCCGGCGAGCGTTTCTTTGCTGGTGTTGTACAATTGGGCCCAGCTGAATCTTTACCACTTGGTGCATTGTTATTTCCTACTGCGGTTTTTCGTTTTCGTCGCGTTTTCGCCGCTGGTCGGTTATCTAAAGAAGTTTTCACATGGAAACAACATATTGAATGTACTCAAACTGATTTACCTGAACAAGTTTTCGACCAACGCTGATGTAAGATCGTTTTTAAGCAATCACGTGGAGAGAAAGCCGTCGTTTTATGACGAGACATGATTTCTTGCATTGGTTCGAGAATTTCACACAACTACAAAACGCCGTCAGAATGAATATCGACTTTTTCATGGAAAAACCAGCTTTTACTCGAAGGAAATTCAACATCGAGGGTGTCAAACCATGCCGAGTATAATTTTTCGATAGTTGATCAAGATAAGTTGGATTATCAGTCTATAAAATTCTTTCTAAATTCGAATCGCATATACAACACACATACCGGAATCGCAACAACACTTCTTGGAATTAATTCTCGATGTTGTTTGATTGAAAAATGCCATGATTTAATACGCATCAAATCATCATAGGTAAACTCGATATTAAAATGTCCTTCGATGCAAACCTTGAAATAATCAACCAATGAAAAAGATGTTAGATCAGATCTATGACTTATTCTACTTTAATATGTGATGGCTTTCCAAAACAGGTAATCAATGAGCCTTGTTCGCAATCGATTGACAGCGTTGTATTATGGAAAATTTCTTTCGGATGTTTTAGAAGAAAATAGACTTCGCTAACTCCACCATCGAATAAAACACGGAAAAATCGTGGAAGTAAAACACGACCGATATCTGTATGAAAGCGAAGATGAAATTTTTTTATTTGAAAGAAAGAATACTCTTACGAAATCGTTTTGGTCCATCGTCTAGACATATCGAGAGAATAATTGCTGAATCTTCTTCGAAAAACTCATTGACAAACGAATCCCACCAAAGACTATCACATTCCTACAAATCAATCAAATCCAATCGTACAATTCAGATTTCAATTCATTATTACTTCAGATCTCATGGATAAACGTTTGTTTAAATCATATATCCGATATTCTGGAGAAGGTAGAGATGGTCGATATTGTCGCATAGGTTGAGATCTGTAGAATACAAACAGAAAAGCATGAAGATGACAAATTTGAAAGCAAAATCTCTTACGGAAAATGTAAATCGCGTGGTGGCATAGTTGGAAAACGTCCAGGATGACTATGTGGATGTGAGGGATGAGGTAAAATAGGTGGATGAGGACTTTGCCAAAGTCCAGGAGGAGGAGGAGGAGCAGGCGAGTCAACAAGACTAGGCTGATATCCACTTGGATCCACTTTTGATCTGAAAATATACAAGTCATCGATTTTTGAAGTTTGAAAGAATATTGTTCACTTACCGCTTTCAAATAACAGAAAAGAAGATTGAAATAAATAAGAACTTGTTGTATGTTTGCTTTTCTATGTCTCGTCAATACTGTCACTAGACGCCATTGGAATAATTCGAATTTGTGACCATTCAGTGAAACTATTTCATTTCATCTTTCTGTTATTTTGCTTCTTTTCTTTCTTTACGCAATGGTTAATGCCATGTTGCTCCCGTGTCATATATCTCTATCCTCCTCATTATCTTCTCTTTCTTTCTGCATCTCTACCAATCAGAAAATTTACGATATACTTCGTCAAAAAATCGTCAAGAAAAATTTGTCAACTTTTCCCAGAGAATTTCAAATTTATTAAATTTCTCGTTTTCCATTACAGATGAATTCTAACAATCACACCATAGATGTCACTAATTTTGACAATGAGAATCTAGAGTGTATCAAAAAATAATGTGATTGAATAGGTAAATTGACAAACGTTGTTTGTTATATTTGATAGTTTATATGAACAACGCTGTTTGTTTTCGTAAAACATTTGAAATGATTATATTTGTAGACAATGACATATATTTCTCTTCATTTTGTTTTATTCTCTGTTATATCTATTTGTTGTAATTCAAATTATTTACCAGACTGGTTATCTCTCGATACAAGACCTATTCCCAACTGGTATGATCAAGCTAAAGTCGGGATTTTTATCCATTGGGGTGTCTTTAGTGTTCCATCGATAACGTCGGAAGCCTGGTGAGATTGTCTTATATAACTTTCCCCTCTTAACCTATCAAAATCTATGTATATTGATAAACGATCGAGATGAATAGAGATAAGTTAACTGCGTAACTTCTTTCAGATAGAAAGAATGTATTCATCAACAGCACGAATATTCAGTGCTGGAATTTTCTATTCCTTGATAATCTTTACTAATCAAAAATATACGCCAGATTGGGATTCATTGGATAAACGATCATTACCTTCGTGGTATGATGAAAGCAAAATAGGGATATTTATTCATTGGGGTGTCTTCAGTGTACCATCGTTTCGTTCCGAATGGTACGTAGTTTTGGATAACACGGAGAATATACGAATGATGTTTAGGATGTGGTACTCATGGAAAGGCGATAATCCAAATCCAGAAACAGTGGCTTTTATGGAGAAAAATTATCCTCCTGATTGGACATATGCAGATTTTGCAGAACAATTTCGCGCGGAATTCTTCGGTTAGTGTAGATCAAACATAGATTTTTGACAATCACTCGTACTTTTAGATCCGTACGAATGGGCGGATATACTTGAGGCATCCGGAGCGAAGTATGTTCATCGTGTCTTGGAATGATTCTCTGATGAATATCTTATTCTTTGTAGATATGTTGTACTAACCAGTAAAGTGAGTTTTTGTTTAGTATGAAACGAACGTGAATTCGATTCATCGTTGAGTAGCATCATGAAGGTTTTACTTTATGGCCATCGAAATATTCATTCAATTGGAATGCAATGGATGTTGGTCCTAAACGAGATTTAGTTGGTAAACTTCAGTTCACTTTTTGCAATCCTGAATGACTGAGACAATTTGGAATTCTAGGTGATTTAGCTGATGCTATTCGTAATCGAACGAATATTACTTTTGGTTTATATCATTCACTATACGAATGGTTCCATCCGCTGTTTTTAGAAGATAAGAAAAATGAATTTAAAACACGATATTTTCCCACGGTGAGTTTTACGAGATTCGTGAAGATTTTCGGATAAAAAATTGAATTTTTCAGATGAAAACTATTCCGGAACTATATGAAATCGTTGAAAAATACAAACCAGCTGTGATCTGGTCTGATGGTGATTGGGGTATGTAGAAGAATTCGTCCGTTGAATTGCTTATACTTCTGATATTGTACAGATGCACAAGATACATACTGGAATTCAACAGGCTTTCTCGCTTGGCTTTACAATGAAAGTCCTGTGAAAGATATTGTTGTACGTAGTGTTATTTTCAACGAAAAAAATATTTGAAAATGAACGTTTTATCGAAGGTTGTTAATGATCGATGGGGTTCGGGAATTATGTGTAAACATGGTGATTTCTATACATGCTCAGATCATTACAATCCAGGGCATCTCGTCACACACAAATGGGAGAATTGTTTCACCGTATGCTTGTCCAATTTTAAATCGAATTCAAATATTCGTTCGAATGTCATAGATTGATAAAAACTCATGGGGTTTCCGTCGATCTGCCAAATTCTCAGATTATATAAGTATTGAAGAATTACTGAAAGAACTTGTCATTACGATTAGGTAACGCTCGCAATCAGTATTAACAGATCTTTTGAAATTATATTTTAGTACTGGTGGCAACGTTTTGATCAATGTTGGCCCTACTGCTTACGGGAAGATTGCACCAATCTTTGAAGAACGTCTTCGTCAAATGGGATCCTGGCTCAAAGTCAACGGTGAAGCCATCTACCACAGTGTTCCATGGAAATATCAAAATGACACCATCAACTCCAATGTTTGGTAAGTTGCATCATTTCGCACGATATTGAAAGCGTCATGAGTGAGTTTAGGTACACTGCATCAAAAGATGGTCAATCTGTGTATGCATGTCTTCTTGTTTGGCCAAACAGCACAAGTGAGATCAATCTTGGCGCACCGGTAACCTCAGCAAGCACAACAGTATCACTTCTTGGGTCGTCTGGTGGTCCATTGAACTGGCGTTCGGGAGGTGCAAGTGGTGGAATAGTAATTGATGTATCAAGTGTAAAAATCTATTCGCTCGCAAGTGATTGGACATGGGTATTCAAGATGCAGAATATTCGTAGCTCTAAAGCAACCGTCGTAGACAAAGAAGACTATGAGAACTACTAATGTATACCTTTTTTGTGATAATTTCAACTAATTTATTTTTCATATCTTGTATGTGATGTCTTTTCTTATCATTCCTTTTTCTTTATGTGTATTTTAACCGTGCTTTGAATTACATAATTTTTGCTCTTCATTGTTATTATTACTTTTTTTAGTCTTGATTGCATTTTAACAATAAATTCTACTTCTTAATACTGAAAGAAATTGATTATCGTCTCCTTTGAATGAATATCTCGGTTGATATTCGAACGAAGAACACCCACCCTTAATGACAGATCATGTGTACACATACTTTTAACTGTTTGAAGGTGGTATATATTAGAAAAAAGTGACGATAGTATGGTTTGAAAGTTAATACTAGGCGTTTTTCATGTCAATAAGTATTATCTAATCTTTGACTATCCTCGCTAAGAATAGAAACACACCTTTATATATAAAGGCGTGTGTGAGGTATACCAACCTCAGTTGCTAATATCTTGTTGTGATAAGAAGATGCTTTCTTTTTTTGCAAGGATATTCGTTGTTGCTTTTTGTCTCTGTCATGTACCGATCACTGAACAACAGTATACACCCGATTGGACATCATTAGATTCACGTCCGTTGCCAGCGTGGTATGATGAGAGTAAAATAGGTATTTTTATCCATTGGGGTGTGTTCAGTGTGCCATCGATTGGTTCAGAATGGTAAACTATTTCAATGCATACAAAAGATATCCTTTTTTTTATGCTGTTGTATATTTTAGGATGTGGTGGCAATGGAAGGGAAATAATCCAAGTGCGAATATCGTTGCTTTTATGAATAAAACTTATCCAGCAGATTGGACATATGCAGATTTTGCAGAACAGTTTCGTGCAGAGTTTTACAGTAAACTACCATCTTCTTTTTGACATTAGATTTAAATAATTCTATGATTTCTTTCTAGATCCAGACGAATGGGCTGATATACTTGCAGCTTCAGGTGCCAAGTACGTTCTTCGTTATAGTTCCGACCTCAACTAGTCGATCTTTTTTCCATTTTGTGTAGATATGTTGTACTTACTAGCAAGGTTGATTTGACACTGAATTTCGCTTATTCACTATTGATCGATTTCACTTGTTGAATAGCATCATGAAGGTTTCACCTTATGGCCATCGAAATACTCATTCAATTGGAACGCAATGGACGTTGGTCCTAAACGGGATTTACTTGGTAAATTGATGCTTGTGCTTCTAATTTACGTTCGTTTTTCAATCCTTAGGTGACCTTGCTAAATCAATTCGTGCTCGAACAAATATTACCTTCGGTTTATATCATTCAATGTTTGAATGGTTTCACCCACTCTATCTTGAGGATAAACAAAGTGGTTTTAAAACACAACTATTTCCTAACGTAAGTTTTTGAACATTTATCGAGAACAGTTTAAAACAAATATATACCGACCATCTCATCTAGATGAAAACTCTTCCGGAACTCTTTGAAATTGTTGAAACATACAAGCCTTCAGTCATCTGGTCGGACGGAGACTGGGGTACGTGAATTATTAATTCTAGTATTCATCTGTATCCTACTCATATTTCTCGGTTTTAGAGGCGCCAGATACATACTGGAACTCGACTCAATTTCTTGCATGGCTTTACAATGAAAGTCCAGTCAAAGATACCGTCGTATGTCTCGATTACTTTTTTTTAAATACGAAGTCCGACATTTCTATATTAAAGGTTGTCAATGATCGATGGGGTAGCGGTATTCCTTGTCATCATGGTGGCTACTATACTTGTTCAGACCACTACAATCCAGGACATCTCGTCACACACAAATGGGAGAACTGTTTCACCGTATGTTTGTCGGCTCTCAAATCAAGTTGAATATATGTTTGAATGTAATAGATTGATAAAAACTCATGGGGTTTTATTCGAACGTCTGGCGTCAATGATTATCGTAGTATTCAAGAAATTCTTATGGAAATAGTAACAACTGTTAGGTAAGCATAACCTTACACTCTGTGAGTGCTTTGTATTGGCATATTTAGTACCGGTGGCAATGTTTTGATTAACATTGGTCCAACTTCGTATGGAAAGATTGCACCAATCTTTGAAGAACGTCTTCGTCAAATGGGATCTTGGCTCAAAGTCAATGGTGAAGCCATCTACCACAGTGTTCCATGGAAATATCAAAATGACACCATCAACTCCAATGTTTGGTAAGTTGCATCATTTCGCACGATATTGAAAGCGTGACGAGTGAGTTTAGGTACACTGCATCAAAAGATGGTCAATCTGTGTATGCATGTCTTCTTGTTTGGCCAAACAGCACAAGTGAGATCAATCTTGGTGCACCGGTAACCTCGGCAAGCACAACAGTATCACTTCTTGGATCGTCTGGTGGTCCATTGAGCTGGCGTTCGGGAGGTGCAAGTGGTGGAATAGTAATTGATGTATCGAGTGTAAAAATCTATTCGCTCGCAAGTGATTGGACATGGGTTTTTAAACTCCAAAACGTTACTCCAAAGAAAACTACAAGAAAATTCAAATTTCATGGAAAACAATATGAATGAATTTCTTTCCTCTTCTATTTATGAATAAGATTAGCTTGACATATTCACTGTAGAACAAAGTATTTCATTCGTATTTTCCCAATAAAAAATGTACAAAAAAAGGTTGGCTAAACGATTGTTTCATATACTGGTGAATGAGTTTGCTCGACAAGTAATAATTGTAATCGACTGTCATCTGCTGGTGGATACGAAACAATTTCCAATCGAGGATTTGATACCGACGGAGATAAATAGGTTACGGGCAGCACCACACCGTCTGCTGTATTCTTACGTTTAATTTCAGTGTTATTCACTTGCGGAGATGATATCTTCGATGACGCTTCTTTTTCCAATTCAAGAATACGTTCTTTGAGAATTTCGACATAATTTTCTAAGACTTTTTCACGTCGTGAACGATCTGGTCGATGTTGATTTGTATTATCGGTTAACATTGGTTTGCCTTCCTAAATAGTCATGTCGAATATTCGATAAAAAACACGAGAACCGGTGATATTTCTTACTGGTTGACGTTGCTGATCCCGACCTACTCGTCTTGCTCTTGCAACAAACCTTGAATATGCATTTTCAGAAAGTAGAATAATTACTGCGATTAACGTTCCGCCGGACAGAAGTAAAAAAGCGGATGTAAAATTTCTTTCCTACAAATTGATCATATCGAATCTTTATAGGCGACAAACCAAGTCTTACATCTAACGGTTGACTACTTCGTTGTGATTGATGCAACATATCGGGTTTACATGCTCCTGACAACAAAAAGTCGACGTATACTCATCAAGATAATGAAATAGCAAATAATAGTTTCATTACCGGTAAACCAAAATCGACGAAGACGCTCGATTTCTCCTGAATGATGCATTTCGATGATTTCCTTGTTAATCATTTCTTTAAATTTCGATTGTTTTGGAAATGCAATTCCATATCCAGTCATTGCATACCAATTTCCAACAACACGTAATTTACATTCGTCATCTTGTCCACTGAGATAATCGAGTACAACTGCATCATACAGAAATGCATGCAATTCACTAGAAATAAGGAAGGGTGTGTAAGGAGTCTTGTTGACCTAGTTTATTGGTCTTTACTGTGCTTTCAGTGCTTTGATGCCTTCGGTGATATTCTTCTTCATAAATTGTGTCATGTATGTATAAACTTCTTTATGATTCGTTTTCAGTACTTCATCAGTGCTCTGAAAAACGGTGAAATTCTCACAAAAAGTGTGTCTAGGTTAACTTACTCCGTTTGCAACTGTTCCAAAACGGAACGATGGTTTAATCGAATGAGGATTGGATATCTTAAATTAGAACTACATTTAACTGTCATCGAGAAGAATAAAACCATACTCGATGGTCAGTAATACCAGATAGTTCAAAATAAGTATCCTTCGTGATCATAAAGGCAGCTGAAAAAGATAGAATGAATTGAACGAACCGAGAAGACATCATGTCTACCTAAATTAGCAGTGTAACTCGCGGTAAATGCCAGACAAAAACATGCCCAAATGTTTGCCATGAATTTCGAGGTAAAACCTTTTGGATTGTTAACTTTTGCCGGTGCTCGAAAGAGAATAACCCAACTAAGCCAAACTGATTGAAAGAAAGTGATATTCAGATCTACAGAGATGAATACTAAGAATTCAGTCATTGGAGTGGTAGGTTTTTTCAAACTTTTTTTCTTTTCTGATCGACGAAAAAGGTCAAGAATAAGTTCCCATGGTGAATTAGGCAATTTTTCACCATCTTCAAGTCCCTATTCACAAGGAAAAGTAGTTTTCACTATTCAAATAATCATCTTACATAATGTGAATAATGAATGGTTAACCTTTGCTTAAAATATTCAAAAAGAAATATCATAATGGCAACACCGTGTAGTGTTACCAACAAAATCAAAACCCATATTCGATAATCATAGGGTTCTAAAGAAAATGCTGACAATTTCATGAGAGTTAACACGATTTTTCACGAACTAAGAAATGCGGTTGTGGAGATAGCGCCTTGTCTCAACGAAACAATCAAAGCAATGCCCGTTTCCATCAGGGGAATGCTGAAATCTACCGCAGCATTTCGTTCTGTTGTGACTTTCAATGAAGTTAATGTTAAGTCCGCTCGATTCTCCAAAATTTCAGCAAGCAATCCATTCCATTTATTCTAAAAGCAACAATGATGAAGTTCTGTGAGTGATGTTCCATTACCGTTATAGGATTTCGCGCGCCCCAGGTGCGATCCAGAACTTGATAAAGTTCAAATTCAAATTTCAATCGTTCTTTAAGGACATTGAATATATCGATATAGAATCCTGAACAACATTGATAGTGATGTGGATCACTATGATTAGCACCTCTAAAACAAATCAAGAAATTCTCACTGAACAAAACAAAACTGTTTTTCATACGAATTTTCCGGACCGATTCGACAAATAACTGAGCCTGCTTGACATTTTCCATCAATTGATGGATCTTTCAACATTACAAATGGACGTTCTTCTAATGTGACTACTTTCAAATAATAAATGACAGGTTTTCCGGGCGGAGGCTTCGACCGTCCACCCGGCCATTGAATATCGGCGATCGTTAATGTACTATTTATATATTCGCCAACCTATTCCGAAATGATCAATCATGACAGTTCGTCAAAAAAACAGGTTTTCACCTTTTTCCATTCTCGATCAGGATATTGATAATTTAAGACTGAATAGTTCCCGGCGAGTGCGAGACCATCGCGTTGAAAAACTCCATGTGCATGCTGAAATGCTTCTTTCAATAAACTAAAACAACCAATGAATGACGACTTCGATTTACATATCAAATCATTTCACTTGTAAAGATTTGGATAGGAATGTTTTAGAAATGGTTGGTGAATTGATTTGTTCTCATTGAATAATCGATTACAGAATGCTTGATCGCGTGAAGGAAACCGACGAGGTATTGTTAAATTCTCATTCCAGTGTTTTATCACATCAAGATGAAAACTCTGAGAGAAAATACTCGTTAATATCGGTCCAACGTATTTATCAAAACGACTAAGAACCGTATCTACAACAAGAAGCCGAGTTTTCACACTTAGAAAACACCCAAGGAATTCGCACCTCGAGTAACATCATTGTACAACGCTAAAAACGATGAAAGTCTTTTATAAAGAAAAGTGAGAAACAAATTCAACAGACCTAACGTTCCAGCATAGAAGTCCATCTTTCGTCGATTCGGATTATCATACGGACTCATTTTCGGTTCCGTTCCTCCACTGCTATATGTTGCTAAAAGTGATCAAAAAGTAGATACAATCGATCTCGTTCAACAAAACTTACAAAGAACAATCGACGACATAATCCACATATATTCCGATCCCATTAAACTCATATTATTCGCTTGTTTGACAATCAATGAAGCTAACGATCTAGCAAAATATTCAATTTCGCTCGAAAACAAAATCATTTCCATCACATACGATGTTGTATGCACAATAATAACACGTGTTTCAGGATTCATCAACGCTAATTGCTGTCGAATGTGGATTGGATTGTTACTTTTAATATCAATTTTTGACAGAATTGTTAATCTAATAGAAGAAAAGTGGAGCGATTATGAAATCATATTTGTCTAGTCAATGATTGTTGACATTCATGTTCAGTTCGTCGAATACACATGAGAAATAACGAGTTGACAAGTCGATTTTTTCCCAATACTCAGTGACTCGCGTGATTGATATTTCATTTTCGAAGAAGCTCATGATTACAGTAACTAACCCAATGTCGTTGGTTCAAACAAATCAGTTTTCACATAAGGAAAGATTTTTCCGAGAACACTTACTTTTTTTGTCCTTTGAGATGGCTCCGATGACACGATGTTCTTTTACTAAAATCAAAAGGTTCATTTCCGATCGAACGAAACGAATGTTTACCAATCTCGTTGTTCATTTCCGTGTTGTTCGAATTCATCAGTAAGTTCGTCTTCGCCAGGTAATCGCGGTTCGATAATTAGCGAAAATGTATTCCAATCATATCGTTCTAAGAGTGAAATCAAAGCCCGCGCTTCTTCGCGATAGGTCGGGGCCAGTTGAAAGAAGCGATAACTTGGAAAATGCTAAAACCGAACATATCAAATGAAATCTCCTTCGTATGAATCATTACTTCGGGATGAAATGGATGAAAATAATGAAATGTTAACATCGGATATTGCAAAAACGTAAATAATTTTAAGAAAAAGATATATGCAGCTGGTGAGGCATGATTTTCAATTCGATAATCATTCAAATAGATCAAAAGTATCGGATGTGCTTGTACAATTGAACAGAAATTCTCAATCAATACATTGATTGATTTGACATACAACGTGTAAGTTGATCGTCTAGAAGAAAAAACAGAAGGAAATCTTCGTTGATAAACAAGACATTTACATATCGTATTTGCCACATGTTTGAGACGAACTTGACAAAAATTGCGGCGAGGCGAACATTTTCAACTGACTAAACCGATCGTCAGTTCGCGAAGATAAACTTGCTATTGGAATATTCGTACATGTCAGATTGGTCAGTACCGGTCCGTGAGTCTTCATTTGGATAAAGGCGAATTCATTGAGAAGGAAAATCAACATAAAAATGAAATGTGCGAACATCATGTTCGTTGAGATAAAACGACAAATGTGTCTTCTTTCTTTTAGTGAACAGCCCTTGGCACAATCATTATCAAGAGAGAAAAAAAAAACCCGAAGAACAGCAATTATATCTATATGCCAATCGTCAGTGGTGGAAAACTAATGACAAGTCTAGCAAAACGCAAGAACGCGAAACAAGTTGTTGATCAGATTATCTTATTATGATGTGCACATAACAAAAAAGAAAGAAACTGACTGTATCTTTGGATTTAATGATTGATCACGATGAAAAAAATCGACATCTCCTTGGAAAATGAAATTGTATATTTCGAGTATATACTTTGTCGTTGCTTGGATTATCATTAGATAATGACAATCTTCGTCATCGGATGAGATGAGTTCTTCTGTTCGTAATAAGATGCATTTCTTAGATTGATGACAACTTCGTGTGTGTGTGAAGTGCAAGAAGAACCAATCGAAATTATACGCTTGTCTAAAACCATCAATCTTTTCATCTTTTTTCGCGATTACATCCGAAGAATCCAATCGGAAAATCGTGTTTTTCTAATGATAAGAAGGAAAATATTCGTTTCGTCTTCTCTTCACGTTTTTCTGTTTACTTTAAATGCAAGAGAAAAGAATCCAATTGTGTACATTGCATTTCTAATGCTTAAGTAAACGACGTAACGAAAACAGAATGTCACAATCAAAAACGAAACAATGCAGCAAACACCGAACAGGTAATCGATTGGAACGGAGCGTTTTTTTTCTTCAAATCTTAATGATTCAATCTAGTGTGAAAGATCGAGGTAGTGCCGTTAGTACCAATAATTTGATAATTGATAATAAGACGAATACAATTCAATCGGAAACACAAGTGACAAAACCGAAGAAAAAGAAGAGAAAAACTCAAGTAGCAAATGTGACAACTAAACAGGTTAGTCGTTTTGATTAAAGAAGTGGAGTTTATTTGATTATGTCGTTATAGACGACAGTACAACAACCAGCACTTTCGGGAGTATTTGGTATTTCGAGAGGTGAGAGAAAGTGGATTGGTGATGAATTTGTTGGAATTGGATGTTTTTAGCTGCGACGATTTGTTGGTATATTCTAATTGGGATTATATTTCTCATTGCTTTTGTTGCCCTGGTTTTATCAGTACTTTATTTTGTCTCAGGTGAATATTTCTGTGTTAGTTTTCTTTTGAAATTTGCTCTTATTTGATTAGATACAACAACTGAACAAGTTGTTAAACTCTATGGGATCTGCGGTGCTGGTAGTTTAATTTTTGTCACCATCGGCATTGTCTGTCTTGACTGTTGTAATGATGGAAATAGACGAGCTCGTGAAGAAATGGCGAGATATACCATGTTACAAGCTATAGAAGAAAAAAAACGAGCTTTAGCTCAACGGCGTGCGAAACGAACAGTTACAGAAGATAAGGATGAAAAACCGAAACCGTTTATCATTCAACACCAAGGAACACAAGCAGCACCTCCCGAGCCTGAACCTCATTCGCATCACATGCACCATTATCCTTATCATCATTATCCAACGATAGGCTATCTCATTCCTGCACCACCGATTGTTATTGATACAGGTATGAATACATCGGAAAAATTTGTTCCACCATCGTGGAGTAGAAATGAAGAACATGGAACACAGACAGATCGAACAGAAGGAACACAAACATCAGCTATGGAATTGAATCGCATTCCAAGTAATGTGACGGAAATTATTCATGAAAGAACAATTTTGAAGGCGCCTAGAGAACTTATTGGGACAATTAAAGAATCCATGGCACAGCAAGATAGAGACCTCGCCTTAGGTCCAGAGCCGATTGATGCGAATACTTTAATTGCTTTTAATTGACTTTTTTTTCGATTTGTTGTTTTATTTAATTGAAAAACAAACGAGTGGAATAACTGATAAATGACACACTTGATTCTGTGATTCATTACTCTCTCATTGAATATCTTCCTGTAGTCCCTACACATAATGTATGTGAGTCATATCTTTCCCTTTTAGAATTTCGTTTCAAAGTTTCTAAATTGACATCAGCAACTTTATATTGATTCAATTTCTTTGACAGAGACTGATTCTTTCGATGCTTAACAAAATCGTATTTTACAGCACTACATTTTTGGTTTACCGGATGAGACTATGTTTGCAGAAAAGTTTTTAATGATATATCTCGATTTTATTGTGATGATACATTATTTTATGATATGATAATATACAGGTTTAGGGTAATTGTCATAGAAAACTTCCACAACGTTTCGATCACGCTCGTTAGAAATTTACTAAACTAGAAAATACATAGCTCCGGAAATTGTGACACGAGAATGAGATCCTCGACGATTATACTGCTTGACAATGCATCAGTTCTTCGTCTTTTTTTGTAACCTACGAATATTGTCTTCAGTTCGAACAATATATGTGTGAGTCGGCGGGAGAATTTGGCGATTAATGGAAAGCGATTTCTGGTAGCATTCCAAAGCTTTAGTAGAGTCTGAGATATTTCTATAGGCGCAACCCATGTTATTGTATGTCATTGCGATTCCTGGATGGTTTGGTGGTAAAGCAGTCTGCTGAATTGTAAGACATTTATTGAAGTATTCTAGAGCCAATTGATGGTTTCCAATATCATCATACGTCGAAGCTATGTTGCTATAAGTTCTGCAAAGGGCTATTATATCACATAAAGTAGATCCTTCTTGAATTGCGATTGCCTTTTTAAAGTTTACCAATGCTTCATCGTATTCATTTAGTGAGAACGATTGTGAAGCTCCAATTAAACTATACACTTCTCCGACGTTAGCATGCTTTGGGCCGAATACTTCCTGTCGTATCTTCATTGCTTCATCATAATGAGATAACCCTGGAATAGGTCGATCTTGCCACTCTTCAGCTTTCCCAAAACCAACATGACAATCTGCTGTCTTTACACGTAACTCTTGCATCATACGCTCATAACATTTTCTTGATTGCTCATATTCACCCATTTGGAACAATATTTTCCCGAGTGAATCCAGATCAGCATCATCTCCAATTGTATTTTTCATATATACAAATGTCTCTTTCAAATGAAAATCATCTTCGCTTGCCAGAGACACTTGAGCGATCCAGATCCGATCATTTTTGTCTTCAAAAACTTTTTCAATACGAAACAACGCTCCAAGGCTAAGTAATATCTCATCTTCGTTTTGAAAAAAACTGCTTTTGCTTACATCAGCAAATGGTTTGGTTTGTAAACGTGTATCGATCTCAATTTCGAAGATAATTCGTTCCATGCTATCGATAACTGGTGCCAGTCGAGAAAATTTCAGAGCTGTTGAACGCCTACGGCTCGTAGATAAAAACGAATTCATCGAAAGAAACTCGCCAGTATTTTTTTTCATCAAATCTAATTCATCGCTTCCAATCACTTGACCACGATAAACTCGAATAACATTTTGACTACCACTAGCACGAAGAAATTCTTCATAGTCATCTTTAATCTGTTCGGCCATATCTGTAATCAAGAATCGGAAGGCGAATAACATATCGAAGTCTTGCACACGTAATGCTTTATTCACAATTCGATAAAAACATGATTCACGAGTGTACCACCAAATCGCGTTTTCCGGTTTGTAATTTTTCTCAAATTCACCAATGATCTCTATTTCTTTTTGATTTCCTTTGTAACTCTCTTTGCAGATATCAATGAGTTCCTGCCGATCGATAGATTTATGATGCATTCGAAGTAAAACTTCAATGAATAGTTGAAACCACATAAAAATAGCATTACGGGTTTGAAGAGAATGCGTGCCAGAACTAATGACAGCAACGGATCCACCATCTTCTACTTTTGCTCGTGCAGTTTGATCTTTCGATATCTGAGCAATTAACTTCGCACGTTCAACAAAAACTCCATTGACCTGCAATGTAAAACTCAATTACTCCATGAAACGTGAAATGAACTGTTATAAGTACTTTATGGTATTTATTTGCCCATTGTTCGTTAGCTTCTTTATCTTGACAAAAGACATAACATGCTGCAAATTGCGGAAGATCATGAAGTCGAGGAACGATTTGTCGACCTAAACTCCCAGACACGATGAGAATTACCTTTTCATGAACAATTTCCTTCATGTATTGTTCACATTCATCAGTATTATCAAATAGTCGTAGATGATTAATGATTTGACGAAGTGCTTGTTGAGTATCACGATTATCTTTTGTTAAATTAATATTTTGATCTAACCAGAGACAAGCAAACGATTCAAGATTATGGATTGTAGATTTTTTATGTGTAACATTTGAAGCCATTTCAATAAACAACGAATATTTGCGACGCAGCGAGTAAAAAGACTGCTCTTCAAAATTTTCAAACTATAATGCTATTCGATACGTTCTTCTATATATACTGCTGAATAAACTCTTGCGCATCTACTTTCCAGCAAAATAAATCGTGGACGGACAATTCGTGGCACGAACAATTCGTCGCACGGACAATTCGTCGCACGAACAATTCGTCGCACATGTAATTAATTGTGACAAGATTAATGTATATGTAAGAAAAAATTTATTGATAAATAGTCAATCCATTATGATTGTTCAACTCGGATCTTTTCGGTTAACTTGAAAATCGTTGGATGAGCGATTGAAACCCGTTGTGCGAACGCATTGTGCCAACCTTCAATAGAATTATTAGAACGTGGAAGATTAGAAATTAGTCGATCGTGGACATTCCAAAGCTGAATTGAAAATTGTGGTTTCGTGCGGCCAGTACCTATAAAATTTGATTTATTGAATTTACCTTTGCGTTGACAGTTTTTGCACCGAAAACTGATCCTTTCACCGTTTTGACGTTCGACGGTGTAGAGATAACCTTTGTAACCCAACATTGGTTTTTGCTTTCCAGTGAGAAGCTTTTTGATTTCGTTCATTGGTTTTTAGTAAAGGATTGTACGAACAATAGAAGTTAAGTGACATTGCCCTATTTGGGGAAACTTTTATATTAAATCTCTAGATTGATTGATCTTCTCAATCTTCTAGGATCCTATTAGAAAATTGGATTCGACTTCCAAAGGCTAACACAGTTGGTCAAGAATCAATGTTTATTTCATTAATTGAGAAACAAGTTTACATAAATCAATTAAAAAAAACAAGTCAATATATGATTAATTACATGTGCGACGAATTCTCTGGGCGACGAATTGTCCGTGTGCCAAATAAATGTCGCTCAAAGTATACCATCATTGTTGACATACGAAGAAACAGACATGACGAAAATAAGCTCGGAAGAGTAGAATGAAGAAAAATTTTGCAATACAAACTGCCAACAACACAGTTTGTGATATCGACAGAAATACCTACACATAATCTTTCAATTGATCGCTAATTATTCTAAGTCTATCAATCTATACATATTCACTCAAAACGAAAATACTCTGATATTACAGTAACTCAAAAGAATCTCTCTCCTACAGATGAAAAAGCGATGTTGGTCACGATTAAAGCATGGTGGTAATAAAACTACTTTAAATCTAATCTCTCCACAAAGATATACAAAGCAATAGCCGTGAGTAATAAATGTCGATATCGACGTAATTTATTTTGAAGAAAACGTTCTTTGCGAGAAATTGATCACAATAATTAAGTCAATTACTAACTGAATAAAAGTATTAGCATAATGAAGTTCTTTCAGATTGTCGTAAACCCGCCATCGACTAAAAAACTAGCACCCGTGGCAAAATGGCACAAATCCGAAGCCAAAAACACAGTAAAATTAGCGATCTCTTGTGTTGAAGCCCATCGTTTGAGACACTGCTTTTGCGCTTGTTCGTCAATTAGTTGTTCCAATGGTATATTCAAATGAGCAGCATGATTTGCTGAAGCTGGTGTTAGTGTCGCACCAGGACATATTGCATTACATCGAATATTGAACGGACCTAGATCAAGTGCTAAATTGCGTGTCATTTGTAGAATAGCTCCTTTGGTTGTACTGTACGGTACAAATTCTGGCTGAGCAACCCAACTACTAATACTAGCGGTTTGAATAATCGAACCTGATCGTTGTTTTTTCATATATGGAACAACTGCTTTGGCCATTAGAGCATAACCACGGACGTTGACATTTAATATTTGTGTCCAAGCATCAGCTGATACATCTTCAACTGCACCGAATGTGAATATTGCAGCACTTCGAGAAGGAAGAAAAACATAGATAAATCGGTAAAAAATCTTCGTTTTCATACTTATTAATCAAAACATCGATTGTTTTCCATTTCTCGACGACATGTTTCACCGCATTCTGTATACTTTCCTCATTTGTTACATCCAGTTCAATACTTATTACATTATCCTTCATATCAACATGTTCTTCAAGAAACTTTGCAACTGTTTTATCTGCTGCTTCTTTCTTCACATCTGCAACTACAACATGTGCTCCGTGTAATGCACAAGTTTGTGCAATAGCTGAACCTATCGCTCCACCAGCGCCGGTAACAAAAACTACTTTTTCTCGTAGTAATTGTGACCAGTCGCCACTTGCTTTTGTTGCTTGTTCAGGGACTATCGACATGTTTGTTTATGAAAAGAAGCAAAGGTAAGATATGATATCAAGTGTAACAACTAACTCCATCTATCGCTGTCAAGAAAAAGGATTGACGGAGTGGTTAAAGAGAAAGGATTGTCTTGTTCGAGCAAAGTTAGTTTCGTAAATAGGAATGAATCATATGTCATAAAGAATTTCAAGAAAAACACCCGGTATAATCAGAGGACTGGCCATGTCTTCAGCTACATCTAATTTGGAATCGAGAACTGAGAATGCTTTTGATGAAAATCTTTCATCGATTGAGTTTATTCCATCGGATCCTCAGACTACTTTTTATCTTTTACCAAACGGTATCGGAAAAGACCGACGAACGATATTCACCAATGCACTTCAACGTTTCCAATTACAATCATTAGCCACGTCAGAAAATGCTCGTTTCATCATCGCTGACGATCAATTCGATGTACCAAAAATATTCCAAATGTTAAAAATAGAAAGTCATGAAGAAGCACCACCGACTGTCATTCGAACAAAATGGTTGAGCGATTCATTGAAAGAGAAACGTTTGATTCCATTAACGAAAGATTATATCATTCGTCCACCATTAATTCGAAAACATACAGTGCCATCTTTTACACAAGAATCGACGACCGAAGAGAAGAAATTCGTTCGAGATAAACCAAAACGCAAACTGTCAGAAGATGAACCGCAAGGCGGTTGTGCAACGCAAATCAAACAAAGACGCTTTTCGTCAGACGATGACGATTATGACGTGAATGATGTACGAATATCAGTCATTCGCTTCTCTTTTTCTATCTGATCTTCTTCTAGGATTACAATGATACCGTAAAAAATCCATACAAAAATGGTGAACTACCCGTATGTTTTATGATTTATCGTAACAATTTTTCATTTGATTGGAAGAATCTCCTTCTAGAAAGGCAATTGGATGTGTTCAATGTCATCGCAAACAGCGAAAAAGAACACTGAAGTCAATCGAGACATTATTGAGAAACTTCAAGCCATGGGTGAACTTTACGCTAAGACTAACGGTAAAGAAGACAAGTATAAATATTGATCGAGCGAAATTTGTTTATTTGTGAAATTAGATAAATGGCGAGCGTATTCATATCAGAAAGCGATTACAACAATACGTCGTTGTACACATCGAATAGATTCCTATGAAGTAAGAAGAGACTTTGTTTGAGAAGTTTCATGAAATAGTAATTTAGGAAATAATCAAATTACCTGGAATTGGGGAGAGTTTGGCGAAGAAGATTTGGGAGATTATCGATACGGGTAGTTTTGAGAAACTCGAAGATTTTCAATCATCGGAATACATGAAAGTATTGGATTTATTCGGAAATGTATGGGGATGTGGACCAAATATTGCTAAACAGTGGTACGATCAAGTAAGTCATCGACTTTTCTTGGGAGATTTCCGTATAAAAACTGATTTTATACGACAGGGTTTTCGTACATTGGATGACCTTCGTACAAAAGCGAAATTATCTCAAAACCAACAAGTGGGACTGAAATATTATGATGAATTTTTAGAAAGAATACCACGGGAGGAAGTGACAGAAATCGAAGCAATGGTAAATCTATTTAAAGCACGACTTATTCATCTAATTTTCAATGAAATTCAGGTGAAACAGCATGCACTTGCATTAGTACCTGGTCTTACGATTCAAACATGCGGTTCATATCGTCGTGGGAAAGCTACATGTGGAGATGTGGATATTTTAATCACACATGTCGATGGAATTTCACACGACGGTTTACTGATACCATTGACGGACTCTTTGAAAAAATGTGGTAAGTTTTTCGAAAAAATTTGGCGTTGATTTTTCTTGAAACGATGTTTCCTTTAGGCTTTTTGACGGATGATCTTATCTTATCCGATAAATACGATGATGACAGCGGGTAGGTCATAACTGTTGACGGGTACTAGAAAACGATTAAAGGACATTGTGGGGTGAAAGGTCAAGAGAACTCTTTTCTTGTTCTTTTACGGAGAAAAAAGATATTTTTGAAGTTGGAAACGATTTTAGATTGCACATGTAGTAAAAATTTGTTTTATTACTCTTCTCCACGTGAGAAAATGGTATTTTACATTATGTACTGAGGAGTATGTCATACAGGTCCATGACAAGTGAAAATAAACAGACGAGAGAAAAGAAAGAAAGAAAGAAAAGAATGAATAGAAATGTAATCGTTCGATTCACTTTTCCATATGCACACTATTCATTTAGATCTCATGTGAAATACTTCGGTGTTTGTCTGTTACCCGGTGAAAATCGAAAAGTAAAAACCTTCTTCCGTATGAAATAATCATCCAAAACAAATTCTTTTCCTTTAGCATCGTCGTCTTGATATAATCGTTATTCCACATGATGAATATGCATGTGCATTGCTTTACTTTACCGGTAGTGCACTTTTTAATCGTTCGATGAGAAGTCTCGCACATAAATACAACATGTAAGCAAAATCCATGATGTTATTCGTTCGTTGGAATTCTCCGGATATTTTCATAGGTATTTATCTCAGCATCGTTTGAATACGGGTGTTATTCGCAAAGTAAGATCTGATCTTTGTCGAGATGTCTATTGATCTATTCTTTAGAATAATTCCAAAATCAATATGGGAACACCGTTGTACACTCCAACGGAAGAATCCATTTTCAAATATCTGAATTTACCTTATCGTCCTCCGGAAGAACGTGACCATTAACTAGTCAGCAGAGTTTTATTTTAATCGAACGTATTCTTTTTTTTCTTTTACATAACCTCGGTGACATAAAATAAAATGAATAATTGCTTGTCTTACTTTTTTGTAGATATCTGTAAGAATAAGATGGTCTTGGATGGAAACCTTCTAAAGGAAAAGTTAGTCGAAGCTTGGAAACTACGCTCGAATGATCGAAGTTTCTCTGCTTCACTCGCACCACTCATTGCTGAAAGTCAATCGGAAGAAGAATTTCGGACGATTTTCACCAGTAAGATTCAATTGATCTTCATTCACATGCTATTTCTTGGTTTTTAGCTGAGATTCTCAATCACATCCATTCCGCAATATCCTCTAACCTTCTCGAGTCCTATTTCAAATTTCATACACGATCCGGTTATATAGACGAAGCGTTAGTTATCCAACGTCTTTGCTCTTTAACGCCAACACGACGAACCGATGACGTTCAAATCAAATTTCTAATCGAACTATTGAGAGAAACACTGAAAACACTTCATATTACTGCTGAACACGCCGTTCGTCTCGGTAAACAGTTGAATTTGTTAACAAAATGGTTCTGCTCCGCCTTGACTTTTTATTCCAACGAACAAATTGAGACGAAAGACGAAGAAATTCTCCTGTCAATTTGTGATCTGTTTCTTTTCATCTTTACACACGCGACGTTTTATTGTTTGTGGTTAATGACGATCAAAGCACAACGTGAACAGAAAGAATGGAAACAAAACCAGGAACAAGTTGGACAAGCATTAAAAAGGATTATTCTCCAAGAATCACATCACAAAAATATTTACGAACAAGTTTTCTTTAAGTAAGCCCAACCGATTCGGACGTCTAAAATTCTTTTCGTCTTCACAGGATAAATCGTCTTCATCTATCGGAGGAATTTCATCAAGAAGACATCGAATTCAGTGTTTCATTATTCAGTCCAATTGTGTGTTTACTTGTTATTAACAAACTTCACAAATGCTCGTCCACTTTTCTCACTATTCTTCGTTTCTACGAACATGTCTCGACAACATTGAACCCTCATTCCACCTATCTTCGATTTCTTCAAGCATCATTCGGCGGATATCTCGCCTCAGTGTCAAGTAATAACAGTGAATATCAGCAACGTTGGTCGGCATATGTTCACTTTCAATTGCCGCGGATTTTCGCGTCGTGTTTGGAAAGTCAATTCGATGCCGTGAAACATTCATTAGAAACGTTTTTGTTATATAATGAATATTTGTTGAATCGGATGGATGAAATGTGCGTGGAAAATACTTTCGAACACTTTGTTCAAAATGTATTGACTTACGTCAATGACAATGTTCGGATGAAGAATGAAGACAATATTAATCAATTACTTGCCTACATTCAACGGATTCGACAACCATATAATGAACATATTCAGAAATTTTATCAAAACCATCAATCACGTAAGTCAATTTTGCTGAAAGATTTTACAGATGATTGAGATTGATTTATTTTTAGGTTCGTATACGTTTCAAATTCTTCAGTTACAACGCTCGTTAGAAAAATCTCTTCATCATATATTTTCTACGCCGGACGATCCACAACATCTGGATATTTTGATAAACAATCTCACTGATTTCATTCCCTTGATATGTGCACTTGATCAGTATTACAATTTCATTGATCTTTTACTCTCCTATACCAAAACACGTTTTGATCTTGCTTTACTCTTACTTTGTTATGTTACATCGATCACCGATGATACATCCGAAGATTTTGGTCAGATAGAAATCACTGCAGACCGTTCATCACCAATATTTATTGTTTATATATGGTTGAAAAAGTATTGGCTATCCAGATACGTTGGTCACGCATTGTTTGGATCAACATTGAGCTCCACTGATCTGTTGTCAACGATGAATAATTCATTTGATGAGAAATCGAAAGTACAAAAAGAAGAATTCGCCACGGATGTTCAATGTTTTAATCCGGAAAATTTTGCAATCAAATATTCAAATACAGAATATTTATCCAAAACTGTACTTTTCCTTGGAGATCTTCAATCATTATCCTTAGATGAAACCAAACAAGTCGTCTCACAATTAATTAACTATTTAACTCATGTTTCATATGGAACACTTGTACATGTCCTTCTTTGGCTTGTTGCCAATTATCAAATAGCGAGCGATAACGAAAGATCTTGGATTCAAAACACTATTAATACAATGGGTAAGTAGTTAAACAAATCTTAATTATGAGATGGAAAGTTGTATTTTGTTTTGTAGGAACAGAAACAACGGATTCGACTTCAATGATATGCTCGTTATTTGATGCGATTAAACGTCAACTTTGGTCAGATTTTATCGATAATCCTCTCATTTCATATTATTCCACCATTGTACCTGTTTCATCTTCGAATCTTAACTATTTAGTTTCATCTTCTATTCAAACTTCAACATCCTTAATTCAATCTCTATTTGACATATATCTTCTCAACGAATTTCTCAATTGTGACCAATCACGTGCATTGTATATCTGTACGAAATATATCCCAATGAATATTCTCATCGATCGTTTAATTATCAATATGAACATGTCCAATGGAATCTACGAAACTAAACGTGGACTTCATTTTATATTCGGCTTAATTCTATTTCGACGTCGATCGTTAACTCGATGTTTATTACAAGAAGTATTTCCTTATTTATTCAATATGAAATCAAATGAATTTATGCTCGAACCAAATGTTTACACAACCAGTTTGATATTGTGTGTCCTTTTAACTATTGAATTTCAGGAGAATACCAGCGAATCGAATGACTTGGCTTATGTTAAACCATGGAAAGAGTCGAACAATGCCATTAAACCAACGCGTGAAGATACAAGTGTCTTCGATGCTTTTCATTTCTTCTTAAATTCATCATCCGATGAACTTTTTGCTAGTGAGACTCTACGACCTGTAAATTATTTCTTCAGCTGGTTTCAAACTATTCTTTGGATGTTAAGTCGACAAGTCAATTCATTGAAACCATTCGTTAAGCCAAAATTAGTAAGAATATCGCTTGTGTTTCTTTTTTCATTTCCGAGTTTAATGTTTTGTTTTTCAGATTGCTCAGATATCGGAGTTTTTACCTATTCAATGTCCAATCGAGAAGGTTCTAAGTATGTTAGATTTATCAACTGATGAAGAGACAACTTATGCATCGATGGTTATCACACGTGATTATTCGAATCTACAAACAAACAATCGACGGAAAGTGTCAAGTCTTATACAGAATCCACAATTCGTCATGGATGAAATAAGTTTGTCAAAAAGAACTTTTGATAATGTGACGAAGAATATTTTCTATATTCCGAATAATCTGTGACCACTTGTTTGCTTATTTATTGATTTTCTTCTTCTTTTTATTGTGCCATTCAACAAAATCTCATTAACGTGAACTGAGTGACCAACATGAAATGCTTTGTAGTTCTCTTGAAATATTGAAAACGATGTTTTATTTAACCTTTTGACTGCCGGGAACGCATATATGCGTTCGAGTATATTTATTGAACAAGTAGCGCTCATCCGTTGGATACGCTGACCCTTTTCTGAAAGACTTTTCCGAATGTTGAACACATTCAGAGACTTCGAAAGAGAAAAAACGCACTGCGATTCCTACTAGTGCTCAACTGAAGCATGCCACTATGTCACACACTAAAATGAATAGGATGCAAAAGTCTTTTTAGGAATCAGACCGATTAGCCATTTGTCAGTGGATAAATCTCCAGCACTAACTATGTTGACTGGAAAATTCATCACTCAACGGCTAGTCAGACGGCCAACCATTGACCTCTGTCATCTGTTTTTCTTTTTCCACATCACGCGCACGGAAATTTTTATAAATGTTTTACTAAGTCACTCATAGACGGACGATATACAATACACTACTTGAAAAGTTTGAACATTCGCTTGTGTCTTCCAGCGATAATCCGATTCTTTTCTCTCCTGTCAACAAAATGATACCTTGTCGAATATTTTCATTGAGGAATATCCATTCGTCAAATCCCTTTCAAAATTATATGAAGTCTGGCAAGGTTATTCTAAGCGTACACTTTAGGATTAATCTAGCATTTAAACGCTGTATAACCCTCTCTTTCAGAAAAGGAGAAAAGAAAATATTGACATGTTTATTTTCTTTTGTGAAGTAAAAAATTATCTTTCATTCTGTCAAAGTATACAAAGCTATCAAAAATATAACTGAAATATGGTCTTCACGGTACGAAACCATTCTAAAAAGCACTTCCCAAATTTTTCACTCCCGCCTGATATCTTTCCCGCTGATCCATTCGCATATCTTCGATTACTGTAGAACTAATTCAGCGGGCGAAGCTCATTCACAAATCCAAAACGTCTCGAAACAGACTTCCGTCCAAAGCAACATGCAAAACTTAGTTTCCGTTTCGCTCTTTCTCCTTCCAAGTTACTTTTAATCAATTGAAGTTGAGGATGTGTCGCTGGTAAAACTTTTTCAGCGATTTGAACCGCATTTGTGTAAAACAATACTGCAGTCCTTTGATTGCCAATGTCAGAATACGCATTACCGATGTTGTTGTAGGATGAAGCCACATCTGGGTGATTGGGAGGAAGTGATTGTTCTCGTATTTTGAGAGCTTGTTCGTATGATGAAAGTGCCTTGGGATAATCACCCATGTTGCGATACGCATTACCGATGTTGTTGTAGGATGAAGCCACATCTGGATGATTGGGAGGAAGTGATTGTTCTCGTATTTTGAGAGCGCGTTCATGTGATGAAAGTGCATTGGGATAATCACCCATGTTGCGATACGCTGCACCGATGTTGTTGTAGGATGAAGCCACATCTGGATGATTGGGAGGAAGTGATTGTTCTCGTATTTTGAGAGCGCGTTCATATGATGAAAGTGCCTTGGGATAATCACCCATGTCAGAATACGCTGCACCGATGTTGTTGTAGGATGAAGCCACATCTGGGTGATTGGGAGGAAGTGATTGTTCTCGTATTTTGAGAGCTTGTTCGTATGATGAAAGTGCCTTGGGATAATCACCCATGTTGCGATACGCATTACCGATGTTGTTGTAGGATGAAGCCACATCTGGATGATTGGGAGGAAGTGATTGTTCTCGTATTTTGAGAGCGTGTTCATGTGATGAAAGTGCCTTGGAATAATCACCCATGCCAGAATACGCTGCACCGATGTTGTTGTAGGATGAAGCCACATCTGGATGATTGGGAGGAAGTGATTGTTCTCGTATTTTGAGAGCGCGTTCGTATGATGAAAGTGCCTTGGGATAATCACCCATGTCAGAATACGCATTACCGATGTTGTTGTAGGATGAAGCCACATCTGGATGATTGGGAGGAAGTAATTGTAGTTGAATTTTGAGAGCTTGTTCATATGATGAAAGTGCCTTGGGATAATCACCCATGTTGTAATACGCATTACCGATGTTGTTGTAGGATGAAGCCACATGAGGATGATTGGGAGGAAGTAATTGTAGTTGAATTTTGAGAGCTTGTTCATATGATGAAAGTGCCTTGGGATAATCACCCATGTTGCGATACGCTGCACCGATGTTGTTGTAGGATGAAGCCACATGAGGATGATTGGGAGGAAGTGATTGTTCTCGTATTTTGAGAGCTTGTTCACATGATGAAAGTGCCTTGGGATAATCACCCATGTTGCGATACGCTGCACCGATGTTGTTGTAGGATGAAGCCACATCTGGATGATTGGGAGGAAGTGATTGTAGTTGAATTTTGAGAGCTTGCTCATATGATGAAAGTGCCTTGGAATAATCACCCATGTCAGAATACGCTGCACCGATGTTGCTGTAGGATGAACCCACATCTGGATGATTGGGAGGAAGTGATTGTTCTCGTATTTTGAGAGCTTGTTCGTATGATGAAAGTGCCTTGGGATAATCACCCATGTCAGAATACGCATTACCGATGTTGTTGTAGGATGAAGCCACATCTGGATGATTGGGAGAAGATGACATCAAGCGAAGTTCAAGAGATTTTCGAAAAAGTGTTATTGCCTCCTCATATTGCCCTCTCTGGCGTTTAATCTTACCCAGGCGATTATAGACATGGCTTGCAGAGTCTTCAGAAGGCGTTTCATCAATTAGAACTCGACAGATTCGTTCAGCAATGTCTGACTGTGCTATGTCAGCGAGTACTTGGCTCAGTCGCGACCAGCCCTCGGCATTTGGAAAGCTTTCTTTTCGAATCTGTTCAGTAAGTACCATCAATTCTTCGTCATTGTCACTCGTCAATGACAACGCCACTTCATACATTTTCTCATTCCCATCGATGGGCTTAACATCCCTAATGCGAAATATACTGTGCATCGAAAACAGTACCTCTTCTTCTTCGGGAAAATGACTGATGTGGCGAACCGAAGCAAATGACGTTGTTGATTGCTTTGGATCAATTGTGATCACAAATAGAACACCGATCACATCACTGTTCTTTCGATTTTCTGGAGTAAACATAAAAGAAACGTCGCGATTCTCACTGGTAGATAGGAAATTATTGAATGACATCAGCCCACCCTTCGTTGCCACCAATTGATCAAAATCTTTCTTCGTTAAACCTTGACCACGGTAAACTGTACAGCATTTAGCAGTAGGTGATGCATCGCCAAACTGCTGCTTGTGCAATTCTTCAATATGTCGATGAAGGTCACTGATGAAAAAGCCCATCAATGTGATCACTTCACCATCCATCACTCGTAATGCACGGTTCAGCATACCGTATAAAAATCTTTGTGTTGTATACCACCAAATAGCTGTGTGCTGATGATATTCGTCTTCCAGTTGTTTCACTTTCTTTCGCTCGACTTCAGTATCAACGAAATTATCACAGCAATACTTCACGAACTGTTTGATGTGTTTATCCTCAAATTGAATTGTTAAAAGTATTTCTTTGATGATCTTTGTGTACATAAATGATGGCTCTAGTCGATCAAATCGTTTGCCAGATTGTACAAAACTCATAGGAATAGCAGTGAGTTCATATCGACGAATGATTTTCTTTAATTGTTCACAAATATGTATAATATCAATGGAAACACTCTTCACTTTGCACCAGTTTTTGGCCCATTGTTCGTGTCGATTTTGGTCATCACAAAAAATGAAGATCGAATCGATGTTTGAAATATTATGTACACAAGGTAAAAGACGTTGTCCAACTGATCCTGACGTGATCAAACAAACATCTGTGTCGGTGAGAGTGAGAATAAAATCAATACATTCATCATTATCGGTGAATGTATAAATATCATTGACAATGTTTTGAAGATGTCTGATTGCATTTTGATAATCTGGATTACTGCTGTGAATGTGAGTGTCAAGCCAAATGACAGATATATCTTGCGTCTCTTCAATTTTTATACGATTTAATTCATTTGCTTGTTGAAAGGTGGCTGGTGTCTGCTCGAACATATCCAAACTGCCTTGTTTCTGATTTGCCATTGCTGTGAGATTGGATTATTTATAAGGTAGTTGTTGTAAGATGTGAGAAATTGTTGTTTGGTAGAGACTAATGAAAGTAATGTGCTCCTTTACGTTTTATAAAACTTGGAAAAGACATTCCTTCTTCTTCCTAGACAAACATTCTTACTAGGGGTGTTACTTTATCTTTACTTTGTTCTTTATTTAAAGAAAAGTAAAGAAAAAGTGACATACCTAATTTTTCAGCCAAGTGTGAGATTGTATGTTAAGTCAGAAAATGAACCTGATCTTAGGTAAAGTGTAACATCCTGTCTCACGAAATAATTCCCTGTTAATCTAATTTGTAAATATCAAAAAATTTATTGTGTTTTGTCAAAAATTGTAAAAAATTCTTTATTCATTATTTTAACTTTATTTGAAAGGTAAAGATTTTTCTTTATCTTTATTTTTTTCCTTTATTTTTAAAGTAAAGAAAATCTTTGTTCTTTATAAAATAAAGATAAAGTAACACCCCTAATTCTTACTCTCAAAATGAATCTCTGGCGACAGTATAAGACGAAAAAGGAAAATAACGACATTTTGATTTTCAAAAATCGTGAATAGAGTACAAAGCCGCCAAAACACTGTGGTTTGTTTATACAGCTTCATGCATATATTCAACCAAAAATCGAACATCGTAAAAAATCGTTGATTTATTCGTTAAATAACTTTTCAACTTTACATCGAACAGAGAAATTCTCAGCTGAATCAGCAGTTTCTCCAGTTTCAGTCGAATATAAATGTAGATTTTAAACGCAAATCGAAGTATAAAATTATTTCTGAAGGAAAACATAATTCTATACATGTACGAGATTGGAACTGCATTCAGTTCTAATACATTTTGAAAGTACAATTCTCATCTTTCTAACTTATTTTTGAAGTTAACAAAAACAGTCGAGTATTCATGTGCATTCGGAGTTACATTAAGCAGCTCATGCTCTGATTACGAATTACGCGCGCCGCAAGCTTTTGAAACTTGCGTAATTCAATAGCAAACAACACGTAAACGTAGTACTAATTATATATGAGGATGATGAAATTGAAAATGCCGTCAAAAATGATTACAACTAACGCTCATCCTTTGGATTCGCTGACCCTTTTCTGAAAGACTTTTCCGAATGCTGAACACATTCAGAGACTTCGAAAGAGAAAAACGCACGGCGATTGCTACTAGTGCTCAACTGAATCATGGCACTATGTCACACACTAGAATGAATAGGATGCAAAAGTCTTTTTAGCAATCAGACCGATTAGCCATTTGTCAGTGGATAATTCTCCAGCACTAACTATGTTGACTGAAAAATTCATCGCTCAACGGCTAGTCAGACGGTCACTCACGGCCAACCATTGACCTCTGTCATCTGTTTTTCTATTTTCACATCACGCGCATGGAAGTTTTTATAAATGCTTTACTAAGTCACTCATAGACGGACGATATACAGTAGACTACTTGAAAAGTCTGAACATTCGCCTGTCTCTTCCGGCGACAGACCGATTCTTTTCTCTCCTGTCAACGAAATGATATCTTGTCGAATATTTTCATTGAGGAATATCCATTCGTCAAATCCCTTTCAAAATTATCTGAAGCCTGGCACGGTTATTCTAAGCGTACAATTTAGGATTAATCTAGCGTTTAAACGCCTAGTCGTTCGTCGACCTCCCTCCGGTCGGTCACTCACGGCTAGTTGTTGACGCGCATGATCAGCTTTCATAGCTTTTCCATATAAAGAAGTAGCTCGTTCATACTGAGTCGATCTATGATCGAAGTTATCGAAACCCTTCGTAACTGTGTAGTTTACAGTACATATTCTATTGCTCTGTTCAATTTGTAGCGCTGATAATGTGCAATCCCTATTCTCGAAGCTCGAAAGTACATAAATTATGCTCGTTCAAAAACGATTGGCTTTAGTTGAGACAGTGATAAATCTCATCTTTCAACTAATTTTCAAAACAAACGTCTAGTCGTTCGTCGACTTCCCTCCAGTCGGTCACTCACGGCTAGGCGTTGCCATGCTTCCTCTGTTGTTCCTTTCGCCTTCGATCGACTTTCAAACTGAACGATTGGGTTTTCTTTTATTGTCGCTTCGAGAGTCATGATCTTCTATTCATTCGACTTCCAAAAGAAACTAGGTAAGAAAGTCTTATTGTATGATTTGCTTCGAAACGAACATCTTTCATAGTGCTGCATGTGTTCAGAATACTGTTTCTACAGTGCACGCGTCTGTAGTTACTGAGATGGAATTCCACCGACAGGTATATCGCCTTGCGAACTAGTTCTAGTAAATCCCATGAAAGGACATGATGTATGCAGCATACAAAGCAAAGATGATACTAACCTCATATCACTTTTTCGGATTTCTTGAATTAGAAACATCATTGTGTATAATGCATTAGATCTTTTCGTCTAAGTTCTTGAGCTACTATATTTGTACACATGACGTCCGTGAATAGCGTTCAGTTCACCATCTTCTGCAAAAGATTTTAGAACAGATAAAGAAAAAATATCTCCTTTGTAATGAGAAAGAAACAAGTCCAGGCTCAGCGAATAAAATGAAATTCACCCTCAAATTCGATTTTCCCGACGTAAGAAATCCTTCGGTCTATTCTCATAATGGATGTTGAAGTCGTGGCTAGTTAATGAAAAACTAATAATTAATTAGTCAACACTAACCTAGGATTCGTGATCCTCGACCCCGATTACCTGTCATCAGTCATTTTCTAATGAGGTTGGTTAAGTTTTCATTGATTTATGAAATACTGCAATCTGATTGGATTACGCAAACAATCAAACTTTTATTGCATTTTAGTGACCTGATTTATGACGCTATAACCCTGTATTTCAGAAAAGGGAATATATGTGTTCCGACTGCGGTGTACCTCTGTGTCTGGATGACTGCTTCAAAACCTATCATACAAAGATGAACTATTAACTTTTTTTGAGCAGGAATGTAGTTTTTTGTCAAAAAATAAAAAACACATTCGAATATTACCGTTAAAACCTTTAATTTTCGCAAAAAAGCCGGTACCCAAAGGGTTAAACGGTGGGGGAGCTAGGATTTGAGCTATAGCTCTGTTTCACTCGACCCTGGAAAATAATAATTTTAGTCTACCAGAAGTGTCAGTTAGATGTCAAAGCGTGGTGTTGTCACAGAGAACTTCTATAAAAAACCAAAAGGAAGTTAAAAAAGCCGTGTACTTCGACTTGACTAAAAATTTTTGGATAATGTTTCTGGCTTGACTTGGGTCAGAAAGCCGATGACTTGCCCATGTCTGCATTGGACGCAGCAACACAATACTCTATCGGTCATTATACAAAATGCTACGCTGTTCGTTTCGCATTTTTCCTCTTGCTTTGTCTTTTTCTGCCCTTCCTCCTACTTTCTCCGTCTTTTCTTCTATCTTCCCTCACATTTTACTCTCCATATCATCTTTTGGAGAGAAGTGCATTTAGTCTCTCAATATCAATTATTTCAAGACTGATTTTGCCATCTAATATGGCTGTTCTCGACGAGGTTCCATGTGATTTTCTCATAGATGACTGCTTATTATTTTTCTAATATATTTTAGGATCCCCATATAATCGAGCTCGAGCTCAAGCACAGTTATTAGCTATTTGTGCATCTATTGTACCTACAGGATCTTGTACCATTGGTCAGTGTCGTCGGGCGGTATTAGTCATAAAAAATCAGTTCAATACAGATCTAGTGAGTACTGTTTGTGATTCTTATACATAGTTTTGTTCGATTAATTAGAATGAGGATGATTGTGTCTCGCGTGCAACGCTTCGAGGATTGGGCGGCAACGAGAACGAAGTTGCGTTTGACGATTCACAACAAATGGCTCAAGGAATTGTTTTGGAATCCGACTAGAAAAATCCCATCGGTTGTTGTAAATTTTATGAGCGATCTTTTTAGCTATGTTCTATGATGATCGTTAGAAAATCCATGTTTCGGATTCGAGTATGGGATTGTTCGACCTGAACTATCGTTTTAGGTTGACATAATTCGTTTAGGCACAGTAAGCTACATGAATAATAATTTTCGATGTGAGTTCCTTTTATTTTTCATGAAAATACAAGAATATGCTTTATTCTTAGGAATTGTCGCCCATGAACCATAACCATAGAACAAGATTCGCTTAGTGTTAAAGTTTTGCTTCTTTATTTGTACAAGTTCTTTTATCTTTCTGGAATAAATTCAATAAAATATATCATTATTAACCTTTTCTTTCCATAGATCGGTCTGAACGTGTTGCACCTACACTTACGCCTACGTACGGGACGAGACGAGACGCTTATGCCCATCTATCTGTCTTTCTTTTTTAATCATTTTCATTCACTTGTTTTCAATGAATTGGCGCAAGGGTTTCGATTTCAAGATTACGCTGAGTAATCAGGAATCCTTTCCGCTTGGGTTTGTGAGATCCCTTTCATATCAGAAAGGCTAATGCTTAATTAACTACTCAGTTCGATAGAAACGAAAATGTGCAGATAGGGGAACACTTATTGTCAGTTAAATGAGATCTAGGGAAGATCTTGACCTTTTATTAGTGTGTACTTTATAACTCCCAACCGGTATAATTGATCCAAACAATGTTCGGAAGTTCTGAAGCAAGCATTCTTGAAAAATGGCCTATTCAAAGTCTCTATTGTACGCAACAACAAGCTTGAAAGCCTGTTTTCATATTGATGTTCAGATTCTTCCTATATATGACACATTGGGTTTTCATTTTCTATCATGTGTCACCACATGAACATGCCTATTTGTATGGATCTTTATTTCTTCTCTCGCATACATCTATGGGATTATTCTCAATCATGATCCTATATATACACATGTGACTGTTTATGATCTGACAATAGATACCCAACACCCTCTCCCACCCTCAAGATGAATGTCGGTTGATGATGATTTCTCTCCGAATTTGATTCAGTCATGAAACAGCGATGACTCGGTCAACTCTGCCATCTGGTATTTGCTAACTTTTGATTCGTTCACGGTCGAATTACCCAACATATGATAGAAAATATGTAAGTACGAATTTTCCATTAAAATTTAACAAATTTCTGTTTATTTTTCAACCTTTACTATCTAGATTAAACTCATTTGATGAACTCGGCGACTCCTCGAGTTTTATTCTTTCACGGTCTCGAGTCAGGAGTCAATGGAAAGAAATCTCGATACCTAGCTGAACAATTTCCTAATAGTTTTACTCCTAACCTCAAACCTTACTATGCACTTCCATGTTCTCTCTGGAAAGCAATTGTGGCTATTCATCGTTTTAAACCGAATGTTATTGTCGGAAGCAGTTTCGGTGGATTTATAGCCATGTTTCTTCTTCAAACACGAGTGTGGAAAGGCGATACAATTCTATTAGCACCGGCAACAGGTCTCCTGTTCAAGAAAAGACTGTGGTTACCTGCAGACGATCGAAACAATATTGTTATTGTAGCCGGAGCAAATGATACAACTGTACCATTGGACGGATTAAGCAAATTACAAAACTTATCTTTGAATAACGTGCAATTTCTCATCGTCGAAGACGACCATCAATTGAACACTTCAATGATTGAGCAAAATCAATTAAAAGATTTAATCAATGCTAATTATCAGTCCTCGATAACCAATAATACGATCAACAATTATTTCGATTGTACAAGACTATGGCTTCGTTGCTTATTATCTCTGATAGTATCATTTATTCGAGAACCATTGACACTCTATCGCACAACTAAAAGACTCCGTGAAATGTATAAACCGGACTGAGACGCATTTCTCTTTGTCATCACAATTTGTTGTATGAATCGCTTCTTTTTAACGGAAAATAAAAGGCGAGCGACTTGAATATTGAATTTCTCGAAGCGTCATTCCAAACGGAAACATTCTTTTTTCTTCTTCGAGAGAAAAAGAGGAATGTTTATCTGTTAAGCATAATCTTAAGCTGTAAAAGGATGAGAAGAAAGAGATGAACAGACATTTTTACCTTTTCCACGATAAGAAGAAAGAGAAAAGAATTCTATGGTAACATCGTCATCGTTCTTTTCATTTCCTATCTTTTCTTGCTCGAACAACCAATCTACAGAAGAGAAAACACATCTCCTCAGGCGATTAAAATGGAAATCCAAGAGCAACAAACGGAATTACCAAACAACAGACTAAAGGTGAGATTTGAAAAACGTCTAAGCATTCTTTCATTTCCATATCTTCATAGAAATTTCGCAAACGGATCTTTCAGCGGATAAACAAGGTGAACGATGATCAACAAACGAAACTTCTCGAAGAGCAGAATAAAAAAGTTGAAGGGCCGATTCGAAATGAAGATTACGAAGCGTAATTTGACATTTTTTCCTTCTGTCAAAAATAATTCTTTTCGTCCCTTTGCTTAGTACTGGATTCGTCATCGATCCACAGAACCGTGTCTATCATTATTGGCTTGCTGTCATCTCACTTGCTGTTTCCTACAATTTTCTTCTCATTCCGGCTCGCTATGCATTTGCTGAACTTGATAAACGATACAAATACATCTGGATCTCGCTCGATTACGTGTCCGATTTCATTTATTTAGTTGATATTTTCTTCCAGTCGAGAACAGGTGAGAAAAACTTCTTCGAAAGCAATCCTATTCCATATTTTGTGTTTTAGGTTATTTCAGTCATGGTTTATTCGTTCGGAATCATCATGTTTTATCGCGAAATTACTTTTCTTCACGTCAGTTCTATATGAACGATCTTTTGGCAGTTTTTCCGACGGATCTGCTGTACATATTTCCGCGCTTACGTTTTCTGTCGATTATTCGTTGTAACCGGTTCTTACGAATCAATCGTCTTTCACAATTTCAAGATCTAACTGAATCAAGAACAAGATTTCCAAATGCATTTCGAATCGGAGTTCTTGTTTGTTTGACACTCACGTTAATTCATTGGTAAAAACACTGAGAGTTTCTTTGTCAAGATTTCCATTTGTTTAGGAATTGTTGTGCGTATTTTCTCATCTGTCAATATCTTGGTTTTGGCAGTGATCAATGGGTTTTACCAGCTTCAGCGCACAATGAAACTGTGGCTATGCTCTACACATATTGTTTTTATTGGTCAACGCTTCTTTTGAGCACTATCGGAGATGTTCCTCTACCTGAAAATCGATCGGAATATGTATTTGTCTTACTTGATTATATGATTGGTAAGAAGAACACAAAAGATAGTTTGTTTAATTGATCTATATTATGATGGACAGGTATTCTCATATTTGCGACGATTATTGGTAATCTTGGTACGATGATTTCCTCGCAAAACCAATCGAGTAATGAATCGAGAGAAAACGTTCCTTGTCAAAGACTTGATCGTTGTTGTGTTTAGGACAACAAGTTCGTGAGAAGATGGATGAAATCAAACGATATATGAAATTCCGTTCGGTCAACCGAAAACTCGAGCAAAAAGTAACAAAATGGTTGGATTATCTGTATACAAATCGTCAAGTGTTAAACGAAGAAATGGTGTTGAATTCTGACCTGAGTATTGAATTACGCAAAGATTTAGCGATCAAGGTGCATTTGGAATCACTTCAACAGGTGAAACTGTTTCACGATTGTGAACCGAATCTTCTTATTGAACTTGTGACAAAATTAAAACCAACATTCTTCGGACCGGGAGATTATGTTTGTCGAAAAGGTGACATCGGAAAGGAGATGTATATCATCAAACGTGGACAATTAGGTGTCGTTAGTGATGATGGCAAAACAACGTTTGTTGTACTGAAAGAAGGATCGGTTTTTGGTGAAATATCAATTTTAAACATTCCAGGTTAGTTTTCTCTCAATCATTTCATTTCCGTTCGCATATATTCGGATTTTTAGGTTCGAAAAATGGATGTCGTCGCACTGCGAATGTCAAATCGTTAGGATATTCGGATTTGTACACATTACAAAAGGATGATTTATGGCTTGTTCTTGACAATTATCCCGAATCGTTGTCGAAAATTATCGAAAAAGGAAAATCTCTTTTACGAAAGGATAATCTCCTCGACGAAAGTCTGTCCGATTCCCGACGGCATGCCGAACAGGATCAACTGTTAACAGTTCAAAGTCGCCTAAAAAAATTAGACGATCTCGATCGAACTCTAAACGAACGAGTAACAAAATTCCTCGAAACTTACGTTGAATCGATCAAACGATTCAAACAGAAGTTGTCGAAACTCGAATATTTCTATGGGACAAGAAAGCCAAGTGTGTCATTGTCTATCAGTACACCTCGATCAGCACCTGCAGTTCCATTCTATGCTAATCGATGGAAACAAAATAGTTCGAATAATCTGCTCAAATATCGAAGCACATCATTTCTGGATGTCGACTGAGACGTTCTTTTCCTTTTCGATTAAATAAATATCGTGAAATAGTTCTATCCACGCCATCTGTAATTTCTCGATTTTGATTCGTCACTTTCAATGCTCAACATATGATGAGTAGTGCTATGAAAAAACAAACAAAGTTCTGTTCATTGAAGAGAACAAACCTCGATGTGAAAATTATCAGCATAACAATGAATCGTCAGCATTCATCATAAATCTTCTTCTCTCAATATCTGACGTGAAATTCGTTCATGTAATCGCCTTATCTGTGTTAGATTGTTGTTATTCTCTTCTTTTGTACAAAATTTTCGCCCTCTTTGTGTCGTGTTAAAACTTGTGACCATTCATGTTCTGCTTTTAGACAAACAGTGCATAAATCAGCAATGACAACAGCAGTAGTAAATAGTCGATCAGATGGCGAACTTTGCCGTAATGCTTGCGGTTTCTATGGCAATAAAATTTGGGATGGCTTCTGTAGTAAATGTTATCGTGAAGTGTATCAACAAGCCAAACAGATTCAAGAAGTTTACGATGGAAAACTAAAGTAAAATGATTTATAGATTTTTCACAGAGTTCCTCTTATGAAATATCTCCTCCTTTAGTACATCAACTCCACCTTCGTCTCCGACAACATCCAATTCGAATGAAAAACGTCGATCCAATCTTAGTATGCGCAATCCTCTTCGACAAATGGTCCATCGAGCTGGAAGTCTACGATGTATGTCTCGGATGTATCGTTTTCTTCTGATTTTATTTGAAATTTTTTGTAGCATCAAGTAGTTCGGTGATATCAGCGTTACTGAACGAAGAACAAACGGCGGAAAATGAAGATGCAAGTAAACATTTAGATTTAATGATAACGGATGATGCACGAGTTGATATCAAATCTCAAGTGAAGACGTTTGCCAATGGTTTTCATAAGAAATGTTCGAACAAAAATACGGATATCGATGTTTTAATCCAAGAATATGGAACGTTTAAAGATATGATCAAGAAACGAATACAAACCAATTCATTATATCGAGGTAAAAGCTTAGCGACCCGATATCTAAAGCTAAAATGACTTTTGTGTATCAGAAGAGAATGAAGATCTGGTTCATTACGTTCGAGATTACGTCGAAAAAATCGTCTTTTCCAAAGATTACACGTTTATCTTCAATCGCATTGCAATGGAGAACGAAGAACAGGATTTATCCATACAAAATCGTATCTCAGCACTCCATTGGATCACACCAGCGATGCTAGACGCAGTTCTTAACGAAAACATCGCCAACGTTCGAGAAACAGTCTACAAAGCAATCAATGGTACACTTTCAGCCTTTCGGCGATCGTGATTGAGAGTTTTTCGATATTTTTTAGCTTTAATCGAATTGGATTCGAAATCGACACCGCAAGGAAAAATTCACTCGATCATGGAATGTAAATTATTCATTGAAGAAGCTCTCCGAACAAGTAGCGAACGAACGATCAATGCTGATTGTTTTCTTCCTGCTTTGATCTATGTTGTCTTAAAAGCTAAACCGCCGAGACTGCACTCGAACATACGATTTCTCAGTGAATTTTCTCAGCCAAGCGGTGAACAACTTTACTATTTAGCAAATCTCGTACGTTTACACAGAATGAACAGTTCAAATCTAACCGAGAAGTGTTTTTTTAAGGATTCCGCAGTTCGTTTTATCGAACAAATCGAAGCTGACCATCTTGGTTTATCGGTAAACGACTTTGATTTGTACATGCGTGGCGAACCTGTCTTACCGTCGAAATTCGTTTCGCTGTTCGACTATCCGATGGAATACAATTCGATCAATGATCAATTAAGAAAAATTTCTCAAGAATATTCTCAAATCGAACATTATTCAGGAAAAATTGATGAAAATATTCAAGATTTAACTAAACATTTGACTCAATCGATCGCAGATGTGAATGAATTATTAAATCATTCATATAAACGCTTCTCTCCTTTCGAACAAATCCCTTCATCAGTCACAGCTGAGCCAAATGAAGTAGCTGAATCACTCACTCACTTAACAGTGAAGTCTCAGCATTCTTCAGACAGTTAAGCATCTCAATTTTCACTTCCGGTGTTTATTTTCGTCGAACAGTGCATATATCCGTGTAGATTTGGTTTTTTGTCATCATATTCATATCATCTATTTTATGTGTTCTTTGTTTCTCAATGTTATATCGAATAAATTACACAGTATAATTATCCTTCATATTTCTCTTTTCACATTGAGGTCAACCTAACGAGAGAAAAGTAAACGAGGAGTTTACTTGTTTTGCTCTCGATAATTACATAGATACTATTTCATTTCTCGTCGAAATTCGATCTGACCTATCGTTCGTAAGCGATAGAGACAGAGAAATTTCGTTTCATTCATTTTGAATAAAAGTAGAACTTTACAATGTGCTCGATTGTTCGGTTATCGACGTTGCTATTCGTCAGTTTTTTTATATTTGAAACAAATAGTTTCCTATTCAGAAGTCGAACTTCAAAGATCAAAATCGGCTCGTTTAATCTACGTCGGTATTCCTATGCAAAAGCTTCACCAACCAATTCCGTTAACTCACATATATCAAAAATCCTCAAACGATACGATCTTATTTTCCTTCAAGAAATCATCGATACTTCCGCTGATAATCGTGTGGTTAATCTTCTCTTACAACATCTTCATAAACAATCCAAATCCGTTAAATACGAATCGATCATTTCGCCACCTTTGGGTTTAACATCCTACAAAGAACGATTAGTTTACCTCTATCGGAAAAAATCTCCTCGAATACAAATACTTTCGTCTTATGTCTACAATGGATCAGCGAAGAATGTATTTGAACGTCCACCGTTCATTCTTCAGATTAAATTAGCATCGTTTGGACCGATTACTTTCATTGGCGTTCATTTAAAACCCGACAATGTTTACGAAGAATTTTGCGCTTTACGAACAGTTGTTAATGAATTGAGAACAACTTCGTCAGTGGTGTTATTTGGAGATTTTAATGCGGACTGTGCGTATCTCAACAATGCAAAGAAGAAAGAATTACGAAAATCATATTTTAATGAATTTCAATGGCTAATTGACGATCGAACCGAAACAAATCTACTTCAATCATGTTCATACGATCGAATATTAGTTTCTGAAGGCACTGGTCCGTGGAAAAAAGTTAACTGGAAAGCGAAAACAAACGGAACATTTGAATTCGATAAGAAGTTCAAGTTAACGAAACAACTCGCACTCCAAATTAGCGATCATTTTCCCGTCGAAGTAGATATTTATTGAAATAAAATGAACATGTACAATCTTGTTCAACAGAACGTTTAAGAAGAACAAACGAACGAAAGCAGAATAGAGAAAGTGTATTTGAAAAAAAATAAATTTAAGAATCAATTATAAAGCTTCTTTTCAGTTATGTTAATATTCATCTTTAACTTCCGAATGAACTAATTCTTTGCTGGAGTCTGTACTTGTCGGACGTGATTGCTTGTTTTTTAACTGTTCTTGTAATTGTTGCGTCCAAGTCATCATCGTATCAACTGGACGTTTTTGTGCAGCTGGCAAATCGCCTTGTGGAAGAATATCCACAGCATAAACACGTTTTTCCTCCAATTCATTTTGTCTTTGTTTTGCTAAAACAACGGCAGCGAATGACTGAATCAGTACGTTATTGGGCGTTGTTTGTTGGTTTGGTGTGATCAAACCACTGACTTGTGCGTTGCCTGTTGTATCACTTTGTAATTGCTCAGGATTCCAAACTGCGTTCATAACGTGATAATTCACACTTTTACCTGTTTTACCGGCTATGGATACTTGTTCTTTAACAGTAGGATGTTCTTTATCAGGTGGGTTCGAGTTATTCATATGAACCTCATCGTCGTCGTCGCCATCGTCATCTGAACAGCATTTAAAACGGTACCAAGGACACCCAATTGCTGAACAGATATCATCCCAAGGTAAATCCGATAAAGTTAAGAGTACGACTAAACCACACACGACGCCGAAAACGGACCAGAATGCCGCCGAACGTTGACCTTTAGTTGTATCTACTTTTGCTAAATAGAAAAGAGGCAGACAAACATGAAATGATAGAGAAGTTCCATATTAACATACGTGTTTCGCAATTAGGCCCATTGAAGAATATCGTTGAACAATCACATGTATAATTATTAAGCGCGTCTTGACAAGTTCCACCATGCTGACATGGTGACGATAAACATTCATCAATTTCTTGATCGCAAACAGCGCCTGTATATCCTGCTGGACAGACGCAAAGTTCGCGTCCAACATTTAAATAACATGTGGCATTATTTTTACACGAATTATTTGCTGCGCACCGCTCTATCCACCGACACAAAGAAAGAAAATGACAATCAAGTCAAGAAGGTTATTTATTACCTTGATATTCGCATAAGAAGTTGGATAATTTACTGTTAACATCGTCAGTCACTTGGTACGTGTTTGCACTTGAACTGTAGACTATTCGATAATTCGATCCATTACCAACAATCAATTGGTCACTTGTATTGAAATACCACACTATGGCTTGTTTTGACCAACTCCATGTTCCTGTGGCAGCGACACCGTCTATCCAAAATTGAGTTTCGATACCCCAAGCTAAAAAATATTTCGTAGGGTAAAACAAATAGTTCACAAGTCATTTGCTAACCTTTCATCCAGTAAATAATTGCTGTTGGTTCGGGCGCCGATTCGAATGACGCGAGATGAGTGATGAAACCTGTTTTATTCGTTACGATCGAGCTGGAATCATTGAGACAGTATTGTTGTGCATCAGACCATGTCATTTTTGTTCCATTATTTATTTTATAACATCCATTCAAAATGGAATAATATGCTGATGGACAAACGATACTTCCACCCACAGTCAATGAATTCAATAGGACATTTACAAAGATGAAAAACGACTGAAAATGAAGCAGAGATTTTCGGAAACATTGAAATGATATTCACCTACCAGCAAAGACATTTGATAAATTTTGTGCGAGAAAGTATTGGGAAAAGAAAAGAGAAGAGAATAACTTAACTCAATCGTTAGTAGTTGTTTGATGTCCCTTGTCGATGCCGTGTAGGCACGTTCCAAGACCGAATGGAAATGAATAATAAAATAGCAGACAAATTCTGTCGATATTTTTTCTTTCTTTCTCTCTCACTCTCCCTTTTTCTCACACTTGAGTCTAAGAAATTGATGAAATAGCGAACAAATGAGAATTTCCGTCATTTTCTTTTTTTATTTCTATGCGTACCATTGTCATTATCGATTGGAAAGGAAGGAAAGAGCAGAGAATAGTTTCTCACCATTATATCGTTAAAATAAATAAAAATTTCTGTTTTTTCTTCTTCAGTAAAAACTGTCATCAGATATCAATGAAGTGATATTTAAAAGAGAAAGGGAAACTTGAAAAGTTTTCCTCTCTAATGCTCATTATATTCTTGAAATGATAATTGAAAGAGAAGAGAAAAGCAAAATCTGTAAATTGTTTTCCAATGCATCATAATTTACATTGAAGTAATGCATTTCTCTTTCGTGGAATATATGATGTTCTTTATAAAAAAAAACTCTTTTGTGATAGAAGTACAAAGGTTGGTTCAGGCGGCAATGCGTTAAATACAGAAGACTCAAACATTGATCGCTGTGCGAGGGTGAAAGTTTGACTACTCTTTTTACTCACATCCATACTGAAACTCCTCACTCATCTCGATCGGAAACTGATATTGAACAGTTGTGTGCTGGCCTACTTCCAGCAAAGGAGGAAAACCTTTAGGTAGATCGTGATGCATGTTTAAGAACAGTTACACTATCGTATGATATTCGCAATATTGACGATTATTTAAGCTAAATTGAGGTGGACTGAAAAAAAAGAATTTTAATGATTTTATATCATTTTTTTTAATATATTATCAAGATTAAATATAAACTTTGTTAAAAAAGTACGTTGATTGAAAATGAAAATCTAGCGAGAAAATGTCTTGATGTCCAGCAAACGGGTCTAATTATTACCCTTCTACCGATTATCCTGGAACATTGGGAGATAATCTTCCGCGGCAGCTCGTGCAACTCTGGCCATGGAAGCAGTTGTCGGTGATACCTTTTCTACTGATGCAATGCAGTTGTTGACAACTTTACCAGTGGAAGCCCCAACTGAATACAGACCGTCGTAAACCTGGCTGATAATTGGAGGCCGTGTGCGGTCTATTTCGTTGCGTACCGTGTTCCAGAAGTTTTCAGACATTTGCGTACCTATGTTAAAAAATACTGTAAAAAATCTGATTAAATTCGACTTTTGAGGATGAGATTATTACAGTTGAAGATGCCGATGTGTTTTCTTTCAGGCAAATCGTGTTATTTCAGAAAAAGAAAACGCTTTTATACATAAGAGAAAGGAGAGAGAGAGAGAGAGAGATCGTTCTTCTCGAGTAAGAACCGATTTATACCGGCTCAATTATCGCAAATAACATATTTGAATTGCCTTTTTAACCCTATAGAATCTGATCTACTGAAATGTGAAAGCAATAGCTGAAAACGTTCTCTTTAACGGAAGCCGAGTTTCACTACAGTTAGAATCTTTTTGCAGACAGTATGAACAATACATGATATTATTTCAAGATACAGGTACAGCTGAGTGATATTAACTTACCCTTCAACAGGAATTCAAGATCAGCTAAATGGTTTGAAATAGTTAAGTAATATACGAAACAAATGATTTAGTTGTGTGAAGAGAAAGGCTTATATATATATATGCCACGTCGATGTGTACTGTTTGTATTTGTTGGAAATAACATACAGCCTGTAGGATATTTCCGACGAAAGCAAGAACATTTCCGACGAAAACAAGAACATTTCCGACGAAAACAAGAATATTTCCGACGAAAGCAAGAATATTTCCGACGAAGATAAGATAATGATAACACCTATAGAAGGAAACATCTCAATGACGGCACTATATCACATTATTGCATCATCTGCCGTACTTTTGTATTGTAAAACGCTTATTGGAAGATGAACATGTGTATCACAAGTGTGATTAATACACGCATTGATTCATTTTTCTTTTTCTCATGCATACATATCGACAACATCTGATCCTGTCTTACAAATCGCATTACTCATATATTGTCTCGTAGTTGTTATTATTACGCACATGCTTTTAATTTAAAATAATATGACTGCATCATCTCCCCATACACGCGAATATCATTCTGTTTTTTCATACTTTTCTCGTTTCACAAAATGCACCCAGAGAATACACTTTAACGTCTTTTCGATTGCTTAACAATTACACTTAGAAGTGTCTTTGCTTTACCTTAACATTTGATCTAGCGACAGCTATGTTGTAAACATTATCTTTGTAATCACAAACCTTTTATTTCATCTAATTGTCTTTTGTTTATTATAGATAATCGATGATAAGAATGTATTTTTTCATAAAACCTAACATGATTTAACATTTGATAAATATATATTAAAAAAGAGAAAACGACAACAAGTGATAGATCCCAACTAAAATCTTCCGAGAAGAAAACCGATGACATTCTATTTTTGCAATGCTGAAACACCTTTGAAACCAGTCTTTTGGGTCATGTTGATCTTATCACCCCTACAAATGAAAACAATCTTCATTACAGTTCGAAATATCATTTCGAATAACTTACATGGACAAAGCCATGCCTTGACTTTTTGCTCGAATACGAATATGTCCCGTCACAGGCGCATCAGCATGTATGGCTGACTTTTCGATACTAATATTTGATAGAACGTCTTCACCAAAGATAGATTTGGCATATAGATTCGCTGCCATAAAACCGCAATCGCCTGACAGAGCTTTTTCTGGTGTTAAACAACGCATATTTGTTGATTTTAATAGATAAGTTAAATAAAGGTGAAGATCGCGTATAGTTGTATTGACAACAATCTTATTTTCCCATTCAAATTCGATCCACATTTGACGGAATTCATTATCTGTGCACGTTGCAGGAACAATATAATCCATAATATCAATATGAATATCATTGAGAACAACACAATTACGATCCGATTGTGAACTGGTCACATCATAAACGATGTTACCAAAAATAATACCATTTTCTGTCGATGTTACTTTGATGTTCGCTTTGATATTAGTAAAATCATGTGGTGCCATAGTAATCGATTGAGGTTTTTCTACTAATTTCAAATCACCGAGTGTGGCTAATTCCAAAGTGAGATTTTGTAATGTATCAGATGTTTGATTAACTAAACAAAGAAATAAAAAAGATCAATGCGTTATTTATGATTGAAATTTACCAATAAGTACATCGAGAACAATATCGTATTGATTGACATTCACATATGCTTCAGCATAGACTGGATCGCTGAAACCAGTCAATTGTGTGACTTTGCTGAGTTTTGATGAACTGAATATATCTTCGTCTTTCTTTCCGATTGTTCCAATGGCTTGTTTGAGTGTCAAATCAAGAATATCTTCTTTTTCATCGAATTCATTTGATGCTAATAATTGAGTAAAACGAATTGGATCATCCGGTTCAACCGCTGCTGTCTATAACAATGAGTTTTGTTAAAGATCCATCATTTAAAACGAAATCAAACATACTTTTCCTTTCGATAGTTTCTTTTCTATTTCTTTCTGTTCTTGTGCTTTCGCTGACAACATATCTGCTAATGCTGTTCGACAATCTTCTCCAAAAATATGGAATGTAACCGGTAACCGTTCATTTAATAATCGTACACACATTAACATACGATCATGATCATCTTCATTCATCGGTTTTGATGGTAAACTTGTTCGTCCTAAATGTAATATACTTGCAATGATAAACATTGCTTCGGCACAGAAACGATTTTGTTTGGCTGAATCAGGTTCTAATGACATGTAACGTATGACCAATTTACATAATGATGTTGCTAATGCTGCACCAATAAAAAAGTCTCCGTCCAATAAAAATGTTCGTAAGGATGGTTGGCGATTACGATCATTTGCTAAACCATTCACGGTCTTCTTATCGGCAGTTGTTGACGAAACAAATGCACTTTGTGTGGCATAGGTACCATCGGCTGTAACTAAACGTTGAACTGGTGCGGACATTGATGTGTCTTGATCATCCTTTGTTTCGCCTGTTGAACGACGAATTTCATCATCAACAATAGGTAAATCACCAAGAGATTGACGAATGAATGTCATCACATTTTGAATATCTTCAACCGATGAGCAGTATTCACCTAATAACCATAAGGTTGCACGAAGAACTTTAGCCGATCTGATTTGTCCACAAATATCTAATAAACGTTGAACAACAAGATCTTTTAGATTGGAAAATTTCTGCATAACATCACGAATGAAAACGAGAACATCAAGTGCAGCTAATTCGTTCTTATCGGCGAGAAATTCAATAAGAACAGGAAGAATTGTATTGGCCACATCGGGAAATTTCATGGTGCATTGATGTAATGTTCGAACTAACAGTTGTTTATATTTTTCCACATCTTCTGTTTCTTGGGCATTGTGAGTTTTCGAAACTTCTTTTTTCAAAACTAAGACCATTTCATTGATCGTTTTCGATGTAACTAAATCATAACTCAATTGAAGTGTTTTCTTTCGAACTTCGATATCCGGTGATGCTAATACACGAAGAATGTCCATCACTAATTCTTGTAAAATACGTTCATGCGCTGCGATATCTTTCAAAGCGATCAAACGATCAAGAACGATTAGTTTCACATTGTTGTCACTTTCTTTGATAATCAAATCGATATAACAAGAACTTGCTGCGCGGACAGCTGTTGGCGCACTGGACAAAGTGATCAATGTTCCAGCCGCTTCATAACGTACAGCTTGTGATGATGAATTTAACAAATTGTAGATACATCGAATAAATCGTGCACGTTCATTGGGATTGCTGTGACAAACTTTGTAGATAAGTTCAACGATAACCAATTGTAAAATATCACCAAATGAATTTACTTGATCAATAACGTTGGAGAGATAGTTCAATGCGCGTTCTTGATCAACATGAATTAGCATCATGAATGCATTTCGACGACATGACATATCTTGTTCGACATCGAGAAATTTACCGATTAATTCCGGTGCATCAGGAATAAGAAAATCGGAATTCTTGTAAATTGTAAAGATTGCCAAGACAGCATTACGACGAACATAGGCGTGACGATATTCGAGACAAGCACGAATTGATGGCATCAGAGGTTCGAGTAGTTCGGGTTCTTTGAGTTTACATAAGAAACGAAGTGTTGAACCACGAATAAATTCATTTGGATGTTGAAGATCTTTTCGATAAGCATCACAAACTAGAATCATTTCTTGAAGGAGTTTGCCATCTGCTGTATGTTTAGGTACAATTTCCCAGAAGACGAGTAAAAGTTTTTTAATTGTATGATCTTGTGACGGCATAACATAACGGATGATGATCATTAATAATGATGGGAATTTTTCACCATTCAACATCATGACAATTAACTTTTTTAATGCTTCAGCTTTTGCCTAAAAGAGGAAGACTCGAAACGAAGGGCGATGAGAAAAAACAACAAACCTTTTCGTTGCCTTTTTCAAGATCTTCACGTAACTGCATTTCACTTGGTGGTTCCAGATCTTGACTGGTATTGATCAAAGTGTAACAGGGTTGTTCAGCAACAGTCATTTTCACTTGTTTTTCTCTCTAGATCTAAACAGAAGATGTAGACGTATCGTTTCAACACATATATTTAAATGATGTTCATGAACAACAAAACAAAATCTATGGATTCGTACATCGAATTCGATGGGTCTGAGCAAACAACAACGATGTATGTTGTTTGACGAGAAAAAATGGTAATAAATAACATACCGACACTGTTGTCGTTGACGTGGATCATTTCCAAGAGCCAATACAAACCGAATATGGAACTATAGATGTCACTACGTGTTTGTTCGCTCAAAAGCGATGTCGATCGCGTTAAAATCAGTACTTCTCGTTCCTTACATTATTCACAATGGAATTATCAGTGTTCATGCCATTCGATCGTATTTCATCTATTTCGATTTGTTATTTTTCTTCACACAGTGCTACTTCCTCAAAATTGGATCGTAGTCCTCGATATTCAACAGACCAATAACTATAATTATTACTCATGAATCTCTAGCAAACAAAAAACGATCATACGTTTCTTCGCGAGATGATGTTGCTTTCTTCTCTATATAGAACTTCTAAGCTGTCAGAATAATGACACTACGGATATGTATGAGAAAAAAAAGTTCTTTCTCCCCATAATGCATCGTTTGTTACAAGGAAGAAGACAGAAAAGAACCTTAACGATTTATTTTCTTCGCCTTCTTCGATCCAAATCTACCACATTTACCTGATGAAGAATCCGATGTCATCTATCAGCAAAGTTTCATGTGGAACCTGGTGACTATAAGTCAAAGTTGACTTTTTCTGATCTTTTACAGAGGAATGTATAACCAATGAAGATCTGTATTCTTGGTTTGCACCAACCGATCGGATCGAAAACTATCAATTCATGGAATTAAAGAAGACCACTACTACAAATCATCTCAGTTGAAAATGTGAAATGTTGCGGCTTCCTTCTGACAACTTCTTGTATTGAAGAATAGCAAGATCGATTTCTAGAAAAAATATTTTCGAATCATGTTGATTCCGTACCGTTTGGGTGTTGGTCAGCATTCAAATGCGTTCTTCTAGCATCATTTGGTTTATCTTCAAGTTGTGACCATTTCTGTTATGATACAGTATGTCTTGATTATATTGAAGTTCAATATTCATCGAAGTTCTCCATACCAGTGATCCCAATTTCACACGACGATCTATATCTTGCACTTGAAAAAGTTGGTATCAATGGAACGAAAGCTTCGAGATCTGTATATCTGTGAAAATGGCGAAAGCGATCCTCAACCGAAAAAACAACGTATTCTATTTCAATCGATTTGTGACGAACATCTTCAGCTATTATCAAAATTGATTGCTGGACAAAATGAAAAACAAACTGCGGTGGACGTGCACTCGTTTCGGTTCGTACAAAACGATTCATATGTTTACCCAGTAAGAAAATAAATGATGACCATATCAATTGTCTCGGTGTGATTGATGAAACAGGGGTATGCAACGGAGATTTCTATTCCTGGAACATATTTTAACATTACACGTCTTCAAGTGAGCAACAGTTTATTTCGGAAATAAACCAAAAATTGCAGAGACGACTCTGGCTATATACATGTATGATGAGGAGGGGAATATCCCAGTATAGGATACTTCCAAAAGAAACCAAGACAACAATGACATCTAGAGAAAGGAGATGTCCCAGTGACGTCACTATATCACAGACAAGGTTCCAACTTAGAGTATATTTGTGTTGAATTCAATTTGCTTTCAAATCATGGAATCTTCACTCGAGATTATTTAGTATTGGAAACGCATGTTTGAACCCTTAAGTAATATACGAAATCCAGCAAGATATATTTTTTCTCTGTTCATTACTTATAGAAAATACCCACCGAGAAAATCATTTCAAAGCAACTTTTATTTGTTAAAAAGATATCATGCCATCGTGGACTTCTTCAACACTCTTAGTTGAATAAATCTGACTCAGTACTGACATGTATTTGTCCATATCAAAGTGAACGAATAATTGAGTTTATATATCTACTATTTCGAACATTTTCTGATTTTCGACAAACTTCATTCCAAATAATTATTCAACTGATCGATGATAGTCATGAAAGGGCCGTTCATTTGCATATCAAATTAACTGATTTATTTGTCAGAGATTGTAAATCGAAATCATAATTTATCGTACGAAAAAAGAATTTTGCAATCCATATTGATATCTTTAAGAAGCACCAATTAAATTACCGTGGAAATTTATGGTTTCCGATCGCCAATTCATTTTTACCCGTCCATCATCACAATCGTACACACGCACATATATTCGTGCGAAAAGCTTTGGTAGCAATCATTATTAATATGAAGAGAAATTCGATCCAGTACGAACCATCCTTCTTCATTTTCTTCGAACTATGAAAGATATTATTAGAAAACGACTTTATCAATGATGAGCTCAGCCGTTATCTATTGATCTGATTCATTCAATGCGACTTTTATTGAAGATTTGGACAAGAACTATAATTTTCTCACCACTCAAAATCATAATCTAAGTTAAACAATAACGATACTAAAGCAAAATCAATTCATATAACGCGACTTACCTATCGATATATGTGATCACAGTATATCGAATGAGACATAGAACAAATATGAATTTAAAGCAATTTGTTGACAGTGACAGGAAAGAGAGTATGATTCTGTATTTGCACACGGTAGATATATTAATCGAAATGCCGGCACTTGCTAGTTTTTCAACTTTTCCACATTAGTTGAATTTTTCTGTGGATCTAAAAATGAATTTGTTAGTCTCATGAAGAGTAAAGTTTCCACATCGATATATACTATTGATGATATTCACGATTCTATCTTCGCTGAAATACTCCATTAAAACGTCATGCTGTTTCTTTTGGTCAACTAAAAAGAAACGGAGTATTTAATAACGTAAAATACATGAAACGGATGGATTACCACCACAGGCTAGCGCATTTCTAATCTTTTGACGAAGTTTTCTTAAATCCACTTGTATCTCAGCATGTCTGTACAAGCAAAACGAAAACTACCAATGGAGGGACAGCAATCTGAGTACTTACGCCTTTCCCAGGTCGAACAATCCGACACGGCAACGGTCGGTTCCATGGTATTCCCGATTGGCGAGTTTCCTCGGGGATTTTGTCGGAAATTCATGCAAAATCCTGCTTCAGCAACCATTGTTCTGGGTTAATCCACATAAATTTTTGAGGGTGTGGGTGTGGATGTGTGTGTTTTCACATCGAGAGAGATCAATAGCCCAGTTTTTCAAATATGTCATGACTGGTAAACCTAAATCGCGAAGAAGCAATGTTAGTCCTTTCTTTAACGCTTTCTATGTTCTTTCATGTTATTCCAATAATTTTTGATGGTGCTTTTTTTGAACATCCAAACAGAAGAAGGTATGGAAGTTAATGAGATCTGATCGCGGGTCTTGTAATATTCAAGCGGTCTTTTTCTTATCTATTTCTTGTATAATACGGCAATTCTACAAAGCGTCAAATCATGCGAAAGATGGAGCCACATTTTCAATTTAGCAAATGTTGTATTCTATTGAAAGTCAATTCAAGATTTTGTATTTAGCTCAAATTTTAGGAATACGAGTCATCATACCAGAATAAACTGGTTCGTTTTGATTAAATGACGGATCCTTTTTTGGATTTGACTTGTCTATGACCTCATTCCATGAAATAGAAACCGATCATACGTTAATTTCTTCGCAAGGAGATGATGTTGCTTTCTTCTCTGCATAGAACTTCTATGCTGTCAGAATAACGACACTACCAATACGTATGCGAAAAAAATGTAATCGATCAAGCATAACAATTTCTTATTTCACGTCTAGATATACTATACGTATAGAAATATGGTGAATATTGTCGATTTTCGTAACCGCCCATACGAACACATTCTTTCTTACGATAATGCGTCGTTTGTTACAAGGAAGAAGACAGAAAAAAGACCTGAACGATTTAATTTCTTCACCTTCTTCAATTCAAATCTACCATCATGTTCAATTCCCATTAAATGACCTCCTTGGTGTCCTCTACCCATTATTTGGAAGTTATTATCCATTTGAAGAATTTCTTCACATGATTTACACAGTTCATCACATCTTTTGTGCATATGATATAGTACAGAATCGTTGCGTCGGTTGTGCATTACTCAATAATACGGATAATACTAATCGAAGCATTTACATTATGCTGTTTGGTGTTCAACAAACAAATCAAAAACAGGGCATCGGCACTTATTTGCTACAAACAGTAATCCAATGGGCGCAACAAGCTGGCTATCAACATATTCACTTAGATGTTTTTGTTGAGAACTATAAAGCCATTGGTTTATATGAAAAAGTTGGTTTTCAAAAGTATCAGTTCTTACCAAACTATTACATTCATACGTCGAAACGTCCTCCACATGCCATTCGAATGGTTCTTTCACTCGTATAATTCACAACAAATGTCACTGTGATACCGCTTATGTTCCTTATCTCAATTGAATATATACCAAAAAGAAGATATTTGAATCATAATCGAGACACAACGAAAAAAAAGAACAAATTCTCATATACAGTAAAGAAAAGAGTTTTTTGTTAAAAAAGATCTTCTGTCATAACGTATGAAAAGTTATAGTCGTGACTTGATTCACACTCATTTACAAATCATGTTTTTACTTAATCTCGTGTAAAGAAAAGACCATATCTTTGAAGATAGTTTTTAGCTCAAAGATTGGATGAGATTGTCGATCATATTCGATAACTGCGCAGTTTTCAGACTTATGAGGAGAAGTTAACAGAGTTTGTGCATAGACAGTTGTTGTGATGCATTGTTGATTGATAAATTGCATTTAAATACTAAAATGGATACTCATCAAGGGAAAGAGAAGAAGAAACAGTTTGATTATTGTTTTCGAGTTCATATACATCGAGTTATTCTGCTCCAATGAAAGTGGTTTATGTGAAAAGAAAGAAATTATGTTTGTTCGATAAATTATTTAATGTGATTGTCATATAAGATGTTCATTATTTTTCTTGAAATAGTTGTTTATCATTATAGTAATCTCGTTTCTGTTGCTTTGCCGAGCATTTTCCATTAAAACACATCACTGTTTTCTTGTTTTGCTTTACATATTATCTCTCTTCTCCTATATAGTGAACCAAGTGTTATTTACTTGGAACACTTTGCTTCTGTTTAACATGCAATAAATCTAGCGACTAAAAACGGCACTTCAGCGAGAAGGAGCTGAATCAGTTTGCTTTGCTTGTCCTTTGATAGTTTGTAAGATTTATTAAGAATAAAGATATTTATAAAGTCGTGCATAAATTTCCTTCATTCTGTAAAATAGAGCGATAAATAACAAAAATGGTTTTGCTACATTAACTATCAAAGACGAAAAATATAATCGTCAGCTTGAATTATTTTATGTCAGATATACTAATTACAATCAAATATCTTCATGAATGAATATTGATTCGACCAGTGTAAAGATGACTTGCGACCATTGAACGATAAAGTTGAACTTTATTAGTTTAAGTCGAATGAGGAGTGTTCGGAAATGTATTTTTGCTTGCCGATTTCGTGCCAGAGTCGAGAATGGCGAATTTTGGGAATTTATTCTTTAATGGAAAACATGATGAATATGCTCGTAGTTTTATAATCTCATTCTCACCCTTCAATGTGCGAAAAGGACAAATGTAACAAATAAGCTTGAACATTAGACAAATATTTTGACCAAATGCACCCTCTTACTTCTTCCCAACTCGTTAAAGTGTTAGATGCATGGTATCGAGCTTTTTGTTTATTATTTGAATATGTATACAAAGAAGATTCGCATTTACAATATAAAAAAAAAGAATTTGCGTTAAAAAATCTTCTATCACAACGTATGGAAAACAATATTCATGAATGAATTCATACTCATTTGCAGATCATGTTTTATTTATTCTCATTGGAGAAGAGTCCATATCTTTGGAGATATTCTTGAGTTTCAAAAGACAAACTTTTGTTCGTGATTTGAGGAGGTGATGGTTGTGGTTGTGTAGTGGATGCAGTTGCTTGAGATGGTCGATCGCATTCGATAGCTGCAGCTAACTGTTCATCTTCGAGATATTTCATTTCCAAGGCGTGAACTTCGATCGAAAGGTTATTTTCAGACTTTTGAGGAGAAGTAAGCAGAGTCTGCGATTGAGCTTGTGGGTAGACAGTTGTTGTACTGCTTTGTTGATTGATAAATTGCATTTGAATGCCATTAGATGTGAAACTAATTCCAGTTGTTTTTGTTGACGTGACATGTTGCTGCTGATGAATGGAATTGTTGGAGGAGTTAGAGATCGTTATAGTATCTTCCTCGTTTGTTATTGGTGATACAACAGCAGGTGGACCGTGTGCTGATTTTTGCTGTTGTTGTTTATCAATGTATTGAAATATAGGTTTGAGAATATCGACAGATCTATGATCGGAATAAGATGGTGAATGATCAATTCGTGTGGTAGGAGGAGATAACTAAACAACGAAAGTGACTTTTTTCAAGGAAAAGATAGACTAAAGTACTCTTACATGATTTAACATGGTGTTGATTCCTGGTTGTTGTTGATACTGCTCAGTATTTGGTGATCTGATAATGAGTTGCTTCGTTTGATCGGTTGGAAGTGATTCATAAACGTAAGGTGACGATGGTTCACTTTGTACGCCAACGTGTCGTTTCGAACATTCTTTTTTTGGTGTTGTTAGTAAATTTTGTTGTTTTTGTTCATTTAAAAGTTGATGAACAAGTTTCGTTAATGCCAAGAAATGTGCTTCATACGATTGCATTCGTTCGATTAACTCCTCTTTCCACTGTTTGTCACCATTATCGTCCACTGGTGCTGGAGAGCAGATTTGCTTTGATTTTGGCGAAGCACATGATGATTGAGATTGACGCTTAGGAGTCAACATCGGTGCTGTTGTTATCATATCCCAAGAGGGCTCTTCATGCGTAGTTTGCTTAGGTGGTAAACGAGGAAAACCAAATAAACTTCCATTGGTATTTGACGACGAGAGGATCGCTTGATACCTGTCGAAAGGGATGTCCGTAGAAAAAGCAGGATCATTCGAAGCTTCACGAATCAGTTGAAATTCAAAATCGTAAGGAAATTCTGTACTGCAATTAGCATTCAATTGGTGTAAAGGTAAACTAATTTGTTTCGAACATCTCCATCGATCGTACTCAATTGTTTGTATCGGCACTGACCCTACAGGTACTGGTTTAACTTCATAAAAATCACACCGTCCGCGTGTAGTCGACAGATAACATGCCAATAGAAATGGTGCTGCTCCAGATTGAAGACGCTGTTTCAGCGATGAATTCATACAATAACGAAGACACACTGCCCACATAAAAGCACATTGAATATCGGTTATACCAGATATCCAACTAGAACAATTCATGACAATTAGATTTCAAACATAATCAAACGCTTTCTTCTTACATTCCCACTAGTGGTAATCCATGTGCTTGTGGATCATTCTCAAGTATTAATAAAATTTTCTTGTTTGACATACGATCTAAACTACAATAACCGAAATGTGCTTGAGTTTTATAAACACTATTTTCTGTTGATGAATTAAGGCTTTTCAATAAAGCTGTTGGTAAGATTTGAACAGAAGCAGGATTAATTGGTGTTAATAGAAAACTATTTTTTACTGTTAAAAGATCAAATGACATGTCGATATTTATAGGAGAAGAATATTTCATCGACATTTGACCGTAAAGATACGAAAACCGATGTAATTCAATTGGAACTGATAAATGACAATAATTATTTATATCCTAAAAGCAAAAAAACGCATAAATACGATGTTTTTCACAACTTTTCGTACCTGAATTGCACTTTGAATACACGAATTGAACATTGCGGAATGTTTAGTATCACATTGAATAGGCACCTGAAATTCTCCAGTGATTAACTGATGATCAGTAACATCGTTTGTTAATAAAAACCGATCAATGACATAAGTTAAGCGTTGTGATTCGTCATCGGATATTAAGGTCGCAATCAATAAGATTGTCGGCAGGTTTTTTATTCGAACTATCGATCGAATAACTTTGTCTTCGATAATTAATTGCGGTGATAGATTTTCATTTTGACATAAACGAAGATGAAACGGCCGACCGATTGGTGTTGAGTTCCAATACGATGATGAAGTCATCGTTATTTACATCTGAAAAGAAAACAGCTGCGAAAGGAGTACGATTGTATAATGTCAATTTATCGATCGTCATAAGCAACAATTTTAAAAGAATCGTGACTCGCTGCATGTGCACACTGAAGTTGTAACAAATAACAAAATTCTTTTTCGAAATTCGATCTGATCTTGTTAATAAAAGTATTTATTTATCTTTTTCTCTGAAAATCTTAAGAAAGACATGAGTATCTGCAAAAAGTTTTGTTCATAGTGTCTCGATGAATCTGACGTTATCTTATGATGATTTATTCGATTGTTGTGAATGGAATTTCCCATTAGTTGCAGCAGATAATGAATTACATCCATTAGAATTTTGCTAAAACGATCAAGAACAAGCAGATGTGATTGAAAGTGTAAATTGAATCACTCACTGAAAGTGCAGGCGAGAATAAATTTAATTTATCCGACGATATTCGAGGTAGAACATATCGATGAGCATGAGGTTGAAAAGTAGTTGCAATATTGTTCAGTAAACTTCCTGTTTAACGAAGAACGAGACAGAATTAAGGAATTCATTTTGAGAAAAAAAAAACTCTTTCTTATATGCTGATTCGTTTATCTCAATCTTTCTCGAATGAATATAACATATGTTTTTGAAATTAACGTAAATAATTAACAAAAAGTCTAACATGATCATAGAACTAAGCAGTTGATATGATGAAATAATTAGAAAATTTAGCGAGTGAAAAAAAAACGAACAAATTCAGAAAAAAGCAACTCGAACGAGACGAATTTATTGATTTCCTTATCGCCACTCGGCATCAGTCGCCATTCTAGTACCATCGTAATCGCCACTCGAGTTCAGATTGTTGTTGATATTGCAATTCTGGGAATAAGGATTCGCATTTGGATGAACACCAACCGCTGGTTCGCCTGGTAAACTGTTCCAATACTGTTCGGTAGGTGAATCATGTTGTTGACCAGGTGGTGCTTGCACCGGTGCATTTGGATATCTAGAGAAATCAATTGTATGTGACTTGACGAGATCCGAATACGAAAAGTTTCTTACCTAAAATATGGATTTTTCAAATCCAGAACATTTTCAACCGAGATGTTGGTTCCTTCGATTTCCAAATAAAGCTCGACATCGTAGCTTTGTCTACGAGACGACGAAGACAAATTATTCAAAGGTAATAGAACAAAAAATCTTTTACTTTCGATTAGCCTTTAATATTGCATGACCGCTAATCGTCTGTCCTTGATTTACTGTTAAAGGTTTGACAAATAAACAACGAACTTGATACCAATGTGTTAATGGTTGAGTCGGAGCGGTTGATAGCCATATTTGAGAACTAAAACGAGAAATTATTTCACATAAATCGTTCAACGACAGGAAGAAGAGTTTTGTACGTTGTTCCATCGAATGAAACGTCAAACCAAAATGCGAGACCATGTACAACAGCTGTTGTAGTCAATTCAAATGATAATGGGATGTTCATTTCATATAAATCTTCTTCGGCTGCTGTCAAAAAATTCACTGTAAATTTGATTGGTTTAGCTAGACAAACGCGTACATCGAAATTATCGACAATTGGTTGCTTAAAATATTCTTCAATAGCTGCATCACGTAATGTTGTTAAATCAACACCGTAGAACGATTGTTGATACCAAAAATTGGCTTTGCCAACTTGTTCCATGAACAACGATTCATCCGTGAATGGAGTCACGTAAAGATCACCCGTTGTGGGAAACATTTTACCATTGGGTTTCAGAAATTTCTTGGCATGGATATAAGATTCTAACATACGTTCGTTGTATAACATATAGCCCATGGGCTCGGATATGATCACATCGACTTTTTCGGGTAATTCGATTTCTTCAATTTTACCAGGTACGATTTGGATACGATTACTCAATTGATTGTTTTCGATTAAGGTCTAAAGAAAAGCCGTGTTTGAAGAAGTGATGAAAGATGAATGAATTACTTTAGCATGTTGAGCCATTGTGCTGGCTTCGACAGCATAAACTTTGCGTGCGCCTGCTTGAGCAGCGAAAAACGAAAGAATACCTGAACCAGCACCAACGTCAAGAACAACCTGAACAGAAATTCTCATCAGTGACTTCGAACAAAGCATAGAAAATACAAACTTTGCCAGCAAAATCGACAGAATTGTCCAGAATTGCTCGTTGATAAGTAGATGTACGAATATAATCTTGCATCATATTTTGTTGTTGGGCTAGATAACCATAAAACTAGAGGAAAGAGTGACATTTCGCTGAAACAAATGGAAAATCGTACTTGAAAATACTGTTCTGCCGAGCCTTCTTCAGTTCGTTCGTCGAATTGAGAACTAGCGATATCCTCAATCTTTTTACCGGCTCGAATAGACGACAGAAGTTTATTGAAATTCGATGCATCTTAGAAAGCAAAAGAAATGACGTCAGCACTTCCTCATTTGTGCCCATTTGATAAATTTACCTTCCTGATCCGGAAATTTGAATAGATATGAAAGATTCTTTTGTTTCGGCAGACTAACTACAACTCCATTTGTACCCGATCGAAGATTATGAAGTGAATCATCTAAATTTAATTTGACTGTATTGGATGAATCTAAATCAAACCACCAAAATATTCAATTTTCGACGAATTGACTTCGCTGATCACATTACCTCCTTTAATCGATAATACATAGGACTTTTCTGAATCTCTTTTAATGGATAGCACACTGCTCGTTTCTTTTCGATCTTTCGATTGCGGTTCATCTAATGATATAACTTCCACATTCGAATACTCCTGCATTGTCAATCGATTTCTTCTGCGATATTTTATGTATTCGTTTGAAATAAAAGTGATAACTAACAGGTAAAAAGTCGCTGACGAGCAAACAGGTGATGTTCAGTCGACCGGCACATGTACGTTTACACCCATCGATACAAAATATTCTTACGTGTTCGCGATGATAACACATATAGTTACGTATCAAATTCGAAGCGCGATGCGGAACGGATCGAGCGATAAAGAGGAAAATGTTCCAGATGAGTAATTTTGAGCAAAACCATGACTTTTACAACAATATCTGAAGTACAAATGTATTGAGCCAATGAAAATTTGAAATCCATGTTCGTTCATGCTTTCCATTTGCGATGAATTGTGTAAGAAATCAAGCAAATAAAATCAAAATGTAAGAAGACATTTTCTTGGTATACGATCCAATATGACAATGTCAAACATTTCATAGATGGCAGGAGAAACATTTCTATCAAATAGAGGACGAACTATTGAAATTGAACATGGTGAATCGAAGAATTCTATCTTGTATTCCATCCTTTGTTTATTTCAAAATACTGTAGAACATGAAATATAGTCTTTCTAATATCTTTTAATTTTCTGGGTCATCGATATGAATTTGATGTATCCGAATGGCGCACTGCAATTCAGTTGGTTTTGCCAATGTTTGAAAAAGAAGACGTGTCTGCTGAACGTTTGTGATTATGGTGACATGACCAACAAGAAGCTTTGCGCAGTAAATTCATGATGTCGAAGTTATTGGATAATCATTTTATCAGTGCGATTATTTTTCTCAATGAAATTCCGTGGGTAACCAAGCCACATTTTATTGCACAATGGGAAACAATGTGAATTATGACGCGAATACATTGCAAATGGATGTGCTTTTCATCATTCGACGACTGAAGATTGGAATGAATTTAATGATATTAATAAACTCATTATTTATTAATCATTTTATACTGAATATCGAATTGCATTTTCCTGCTTGCATAATTTGTATCTGTTTAAAGTTTACCTTGCTTGATATCAAAAACGAAGATCTTGATTTACTGGCGTTCTACTTCGACCCGTCGATCAGACCAGTTGAAACACAGATTGATTTACTCAACGACAACAGCGCTGAAGACTTCAGGTTCACGAAAAATGATCGAACGACAATTAGTTCGGATGAGAAAATTACAAAGACAAAAGCTAACTGACGATATTTTTACTATAACACGAAGATATAGAAAAAAATACGCTAATTCTCGTGTGTAATTGAACGTCGATATAGTTTTTACGACGATAATAAAGATGCTATCAAGAACAAACATGTCGATCAGTTTTCGTGTTCCCCTGTGATCACATCATGAAAAGTTAAGATGCATTTGTCAGATCGTTATTTTGAATTTTTATAATTTTCGGTCAATGTTCATGGAACTATAACTTCATAGTAAGTTTTCTCATGGATTTTTCCTTTTTTTTTTGATAACGATTCTATTCTATACAGGGCGTTCGCTATGATGTTAATGCGATATAATCTCGGTTAAGCCCAAAGAAATCTATCGTGAAATTCATCCTTCGTCACATTTTCTCACCTTTTCCGTTTGTATCTGCTATTGTGTTCTTTTTGTGTAACATTGAAATGTCATTTGGCGTAAAAAAAGGAACGATTCAGAGAATACATGAGTAGTTTTGTTTGTCTGTTATAGATTTTCTTCGTGTGTAATTAACAAGCGAGAAATGAGTGAACAAATGGATGCAAGCAATAGTGGCGCACCGGTGGTGAGTTCAAAATCAGACACAACATTGAAATTGGCGATTAAAACACCGAAAGAAAAGAAAGATATATCGATCGATGCATCTGCAACTGTAAAACAGGTGAATTTCGGTAGAATAGTATCGGATGGTTCATACATTTTTGTTTTTGTAGCTGAAAGATCTAGTAGCGAATGAATTTACTACATCGTATGATCAGATTTGCCTTATCTATTCTGGTAAAATTCTCAAAGATGATGAAGATCTGAAAAAACATGGTACGACTTTGTGTCTTATGATGAAAATTGTTTCAGTTTCGATTTTATCGTAGATATAAAAGATGGTGTCACCATTCATTTGGTTATTCGAGCTCCTAAACCCAATACAACATCAAATCCATCAGGTGCGTCTGAGCCTGCAAGCGTACCACCGATTGGAAGCCAAGCTGAAGCTCGTCCAGCGGCAGCCCCACAAGCAAATCCGGCCGGCGATTTCCCTTTTGGTCTTGGCGCTTTTCCTGGAATGGGAAATTTAAACTTCGCAAACACAAATTTTGGTGATATTCAACAACAATTCCAGCAACAAGTAATCTCCATTCAAACGACAACAGAATTCGAATCTCTTCTCTCTTTTGTTTTTGGATAGATGATGAACAATCCAACACAGCTTCGTCAATTGATGGACAGTCCTGTTATACAAAGTATCACTAGTAATCCTGATCTACTACGATCGTTAATGCTTAGCAATCCACAAATTCGTGATCTAATGGATGTAGGTGAATTGAATTAGGAAATGAAACGGCCAACAATATTTGTTTGGTTTCTCTCTCTCTCTTTGCAGCGTAATCCTGAAATATCTCATCTATTGAATAATCCTGATTTACTTCGCCAAACAATGGAATTTGCTCGTAATCCGACAGCAATGCAAGAAATGATGCGCAATCATGATCGAGCTTTGAGTAACCTTGAAGTAGATACTTCATCTAATCTTCGCGATGGATTTTTCACGCAAGCCCTTTTTCCTTTATAGAGTATTCCTGGTGGTTTCAATGCTCTACAACGCATTTATCATGATGTTCAAGAACCAATGTATTCGGCAGCACAAGAACAATTTGGAAGTAATCCATTTACACAATTATTCACTGGCAATGAAGGTATGCACACACTCTCATCTTCATGTTTTATGAGAATATCTGATATTACAATAGGAAACACTTCAACGTCACAAACTGAGAATACGGATCCATTACCAAATCCATGGGCACCACGGGGTACTGGGGCTACTGCCGGATCAGCACGTCAAACTCAACAGCAATCCAATGATTCAAGCAATACTCAACAGGCGTCATCGGCAATTCCAACAGGTGCAACGGGTAACTCACCCGGACTAATCTCACCAATGATGCAAAACTATATGTCCCAATTGGTTCAAAATCCTCGTCTGCTTGAAAGTGTTCTGAATGCCCCGTATATGCAACCATTGATGGATTCACTTGCTGCTAATCCAGATATTTCCAGACAAATGGTGATGAACAATCCAATGTTTGCTAATAATCCCGAATTACGTGACCAAATGCTCAATGCTTTACCAGCAATGATGGAACAAATGAGAAATCCTGAAGTACAAGCATTAATGCAAAATCGCGAAGCATTAGAAGCGATTACACAAGTACAAGAAGGTAAATTGCATTAGCTCTTCTCTTCTATCTTCGATAACATTTCTTTCTCAAAGGTCTTCAACGGCTGCATACTGCAGCACCTAATCTCTTTCAAGCGTAAGTCTACGAATACCATCTTAATTCTCTGTAAACTAAAGACAACTTTCGTTCAGTGGTGGTCTACCAGCTGGTCTTCGCTTCGGTTCAACTGGCTTAACATCACCTGGTACCACGGGAGGTTCATCAGCACCCACTAGTCAACAATCTCGACCAGCCGATTCAACTGGTACACGTAGTAATACTTCAACAGCGAATGATTCAAATAACTATGCAGGTGTTTTCGCCCAAATGTTGAATATGATGTCTAATCAAAATATCGTATGTCTATTTAAATTCGCATTGTTTTTACGATTGTATTTCGTGTAGAACACACCACCGGATCAACGTTATGCTGTTCAATTAGAACAACTTGTTTCAATGGGTTTCACCAATCGAGAAGCAAATTTACAAGGTAAGTCATTCATCATTCTATTCGATTGATCTTTTTCAATGATCATTTCAGCTTTGACAGCTACAATGGGTGATGTAAATGCGGCTGTTGAACGACTTCTCTCCCAAATATGATACTTTCCTATCAATGTTTAAATTCTTCTATTACTGTTGTCATCATTGCTGGATTTCCTTTCTGTTTCTATTCAACTGTTTTGTTTGTATATGTATATGTTCGTGTGTGCGTGTATGTCTGTTTGAGAGAGGAAGAGAGAGAGAGAACAAGCAATATAGAAGTGTTGGATCGATATTCCTGATCGTATGTGCGCATATTTTTCCAATGAGAAAATGTTTCTTGTCTATATGTAATGTAGTCATTGTATTTGTATAAACAAAGAACATTCACATTGTTATAACAATGATAACCGAGTTTTTGAATGACTTTTTCAAGAAATCAAAGTTTTCTTCATTGAACACGATTTCAACTTGTTCACAATTAATGAGATCAGCCTCTTGCTCATCCTCTAAGGACATTCACCTACGTGATATACGCAGAATAGACGAACATGTCAATTGCAATGATAATACTCGTTCTACTGCCTGGCAATCATATCGCTCATGTTACTTGTGAATAGCTTCTTATGTGAAGTGTGCACTTTTTCTTTCAAATCACAAACTTCAATTCAAGTATCTCTTTTTCACATGTCCGTTAATTCATATTTGAGAAAAAAGTCACAAGAAAATTCAAACATATGCTCTCCTTTTCTTTGCCAATATCGATAGGTGATTGTCCTAAGGGTCTCTTGTGTGTTGTTTCAACGACAAATTACGTTTGATCTGAGCAACAAAGTGCTGTTGAATGACACAAAGCGTTGGATGTTTTTCTCAAAAGAACAAGTAAGTGTATTTCTTGTTCAAAACGATCGTTGATGAACACATCATACAGAGTAAACAGTCGAATTCACACGGAAATGAAATTGACTTTCAGAAGAAGAAGGAGAGGAAAAAACGTCATTCTCATTGATGTTCATTCGATGAACACAGGTGACTTTTTCTTTTTTCCTCTTTCACCAACTGTTCATTGTATCTTTTTCTTCATCTAATTGAACACGTGACAGCTGCTTAATAGTTTCGAAAGTAAGCTATTTAATTCAAACAAATCATTTCGATTCGCCTATAAACATCGATATATATATATATATATATACATAGAGAGAGAACAGATAATATTACATACCTGGAAGAGATTGGTTAAGACAGTTAGATGTGATAGCACAACTATTTTATCCATTGCATTGCATAGACGAAATCGCCTTTCAACATTCTTTCTCATATCTCTTCTGTGCGTGTTTATTCAGTATCATATTATCCGTACATATTTGAAAATCTACAGACGGACTACGATTTTTTTTTCTCTGTACGAAATTATGATTTCTAATCATTTAATTAAGTAAGTATGAAGACCTCAAAGACAAGGAGAGATTTGATCTTTGTTCTCACATATGCGAAAATTTGCCACGCATAGATCATTTCTTATTAAGCTCGAAACAAACAACATGTCCTATTTACTCATCGAATTAACTTCGCGTGTGTGGAGATGATGTAACATTCTTTTTATTTGATATACTCTGCTCTCGATGATCATGATCGATTCGTATTGATGGATGTTTTTAGCATGCCGTCCTGTTGGCCATCACCATTGCAATTCGTCAAAGATTTCGATCGAACAAATTGTTCAATTAAATCAGAAGAATCGACTTCAACGGAAGAATTAGATGATGATCAAAACAACGATGGCGAAGGAGTGTGGAGTCCAGATATTGAACAAAGTTTTCATGTAATCTCTTCATTCGTGTATGTTCAATCATGGAAAAGTTCGATGTTTTTAGGAGGCATTGGCCATTTATCCTGCATGTGGTCGAAGAAAGATCATTTTGTCTGATGAAGGCAAAATGTTTGGAAGAAATGAACTGATTTCTCGTTATATCAAAATGCGCACTGGCAAACTGCGTACACGTAAACAAGTGTCATCCCATATTCAAGTCTTAGCAAAACGAAAGTCTAAAGAACTTCATTCGTTATTCAAAGTAACTAACAAATTTGATGTTAATCGAAAGTTAAAACGTACAAGAATGATTTAGGATACAAGTTTTAAAGATTCGCATCGAACGTTTCTTCTCAATCAACACTATCAACAATTACGTCATACAACAACATCAAATGCAACACCAGACAATTCTTCGCCCTATTATAATCCACCTGTTTCCATTTTTTCACCTGCGACTCCCACGTCATTTTTTGAGTAAATTCATCCACAGATTAAAATCATTGTGGAACGAAACCTTTGCGTCGCTTTAGTTTGAAATCCTTCACACCGTCATCAACTGCTGATTTTCGATCAACAGCTCATACTCATTGCATCAACTCGAATCGATTGAAATTGGCTGAACTTGCCGGATACATCCAATTCAAATCCAACTTCAATTCGGTAACCTTTCATTGACCACTTTTTTCGTTATATTGTCGAGTCTTTCGATTTAGAAACACTATTTACTTCATGTCAGTGAAGAAGCAGGAACCGATATGAAGCCTGAAGTGAGTAAATACGAAAGATTTGTTCGGTGTATTAACGAACGTTTTTTCTTTTGTCCAGAGAATCAAAATCAACCAAATCATGGATTTATTTCCGATGTTAAAAGATCTTTATCGGAAAGATTTGGAAGATATGTTCTATGTTGTCAAAGTTTGGGTAAGAATTCGATGAGTTTAGATGTATATGTATGAAGAGAGATTTCGTTTAGGTCAATATGGATTATGATGAAGATCCAACAGATACATTTCACCATTATTCTGTGTATGATTTCATGTGATCTTGCTTATCAGTTGAAATTTTTCGTTTTAGTTTTGAAAGTTTAGAAAACAATCTGAATATTACAATAACTACAAAAGTTTGTTCATTTGAAAAGACAATTGTCGAAAAAATCGAGGTAGGACTTTGAAGACTAGAGAAAACTTCAAGTGAAAGTTTTCTTTTAGAACGGCACAATGAAATATGATGAAATAATGAATAAAACTCTCTATCGTTCGACAGATACATCAATGTGTACATTTATGGTTGATTTCATAAAAAAACTCAAAACAGGAATGTATATGCGAGACATGATGAATGCTGTGCTTGAACATTTGGGTGTTTTGCAAGTAAGTAAAGTGTTTCAACTGATATCTTTCTTCATTGGACATGATTTAGACGGTAGTGAATAAAGATACAAATGAATTACTTTTATGTATTGCATATATATTTGAAATAAGCGAATCAACAAATGGAACACAATCGGCTGCTTATCGTTTATGCGAATGATTAAATGAATGTGCATCTTTTCTTCTTTTCCCGTCTATTCTTATCGATTTGCTTCCTAATTTGTCTTCAATAAATTATTTTTCATGATATTCATGTATTGAAAGTTATTGGAAGAGAAACATACATTAGATGAGTGACGAAATTAGAGATGTGCAAACACTCTCCAGTCGGCTACTAGAAGACATCGAGCAAAAAATTTCTTTGTTCATTTCTGTTGCTTCTCGATTATGGAGATAAGAAAAGTTCGCTTTCTATAACTAAAGCATGCGTCCATATTGGATACATCCGGTCGTTAGAGATCAGAATTGTACAAAGTGTATTCTTTGTTTTCATCGAAGAAAATACACTACTTAATGATTATTTTTCATTTATTCATGAAGTTCGCATGAGAAACATGTATGCATATGTATAAACAGATAAGATAAGCGTATAAGAACGATTTTCAATAAAGACAACTGGACTGATTGAGTATTAACTTTTGAAAGAATTGTTTGTTTCGTTTACAAATTTGCCATTAAACAGAGAAACATGATTAAGTTGAAATTTTTTGTTTTAGTTTTGAAAGTTTAATTGTTGACGAAATCAACGAATGTGTGAATTGATTAGAAAGACAAAGGTGTGAATGAAAAGATGCAGATCTCTTGATGACACGCAGAGAATGACAAAGGTGAAATTGCATAAATTTATTTTGTTGAATCAACTAATACATAGCGAAATGTTTGCAAATTTTGAAGAAAAACAAAGTGACAAAACAAATGCGACTTCTTGAAGATTTACCCTTGTTTTTATAACTGATTTTTGAACTCATAACAAACAGCATATTTTTTATGATTATTCATATTTCCAATAAGCAGCCCAAAAGGCTTTATTTCATACGTCGAACTGCTTGGCTGTTTTCCAGACAGAAAGATCAAATTGCACCGCATGATTTATTAGTTATATACATCATCCAACAAAATACAACTAACTCACTTTTCATATCAAACTAAAAGCATTAGTATTACGACTGTTGATTCCTATTCGAAGTAAATAATCGTGTAAACAATCCAGTTGGTTGCCGATGAATATATTGTTGAAGGATTTGATCCCTCATCGATTCCTCGAATGGTCTCAATTGACCATTATCCTCAATAACCATCCACCCGAACACTTGATCTACATCGTCAATATAATAACGACCATTCTCAAATCTTATTGGCACTCGACGCGCGTAATCACCTGCCCAATACTGATGTAGATGATTTTGTTCAGCAACATGTACATGGTCGGAAACAACGTCGGTAATAATCGCCACGTGTCCGAAAGGCATTCGTAGACTACGCCGATAGATAAGTATCGAATCTTTGACTGGTGGTTCGGGTGAACCATTCGGAACAGGTCGTAAAGGAAATTGCGTACCATCGGTAACACGTTCAATATACGTTAAACCGCGCCACATATCACAAGCAGATGAAATATCTTTAAATATAGAACTTTTGCGTAATAACAACCATCGACGAGCATATTCGACACATTGCCATTGAAAGCCAGTGTAAATTCCATACAGATAATGACGGCCCACCCTCCAAATACTACTGTTTCTGTTTGAATACGCTGGCACGTTTAAAGAGGCAGTGCCTTCNGAATTTCCCGTTTGAGTCATTTTGAATTTCTGCTTGAACAGCCATGGAGCCTGATGTATCAACGACACAACAAATGTCACACGGAGAACGTGTTGTGTCCGGCGGTGGTTGAATAGAAAGATGAACAAAACCGTTTGCATAGTTTCCTGTTGCTGTCAATTCATAAGGCACTGCTTTTGCTCGAGGATGACGATTAGTTTGCTCTTTAGGATGTACCGAGTTGCGATATTCACTAACTGCAGCTTTCAAGGCACGGTTAGGACGAAGATCGGTAACTGTAAGTGGTGCTCGTGTGATGGGTGAAGTTCCATGACTGGAAAGCCAAGCTTCAATAGCTGTTCGTTCGTAACTGTTCCCATCAGGATCAATGACTGGATCATTCATTAATTCATGCGTAATTGGGCAAATAAACGTACTCGAAGGCTCGGCCATGTTGTCGTTTCTAGAAATTAACAACTAATGACTTAAACAATCATTCTATTTAATACAAGAATGTTATGTGCTGTAGGTTGTGAAATACCAACGAAAGAAAGGAAAGAAAATGTGACTCATATGTTTACTCCTGTGTTAATAATAATATTTATTAACCATTTATGGAGAAGGCTCGCAATCATAAAGTACATTTTAGACGCAGAAGAAACGTGCTGCGCAGTAGTTTTCGAATGTTATTTTTGAATAATCATAGATAAAACAAATGCTTTATTTATTCTTCGTGGATGATGGGATAAAGCAATTGTATGAATAAGGCAAACATGATGTCATATGCGTTTGCCATTGGGAAAGTTCCGAAAAAGAGAAATTTCCATGCAATGGCTTGAAGATGACATGGATAGTGCTTCATAACAAAGGAATCTTATTCTAAGATCGAGAATCACACGTCATTTTTCTTTTTACGACGAAATCTTATGACGATTTTTGTATACACAAAAATATAAATAGTAACATGCAATTACGAGCTATGAGAAAATACTTGTGATAGGAACGTGAGAGAAGAATTTATGTAAAACACTTTTCAAATGTTTTCGTGCGGAAGTGGGAGTCTTGTCTCTGGCAATAATTTTCATCAAGAAGAATGGAAATACTTTGCTAAAAGAGCCCTATTATCTTTGCCTCGAGTATTCTATTCATTTCTTAGAAAATTTCATTTTGAAAAAAGAGACACAAAGTCATTTGACATTTTCTTCACTAAGCACAAGCTTTTATGGGTTGTTCAGAATCAAAGGTAGAGTCCAAAACGATCGAGCCGATAGAGACGAAGCCTTCTCCATTGGCGATCACACAACATCTAGTAAATGATCCTCAACCAGTTCGTGTTGTGGAGAATTTCGTTCTTCTCTGGTATTCACCGAATTCATTAAAAGGTTGGGAAAATATTAAGACAGGGCTACGTAAACTTATATCTTATATAAAAATCTTTTATGATTCCAATGAATGCATTACCTATATCGAGAGTATTCGAATTGAACGAGTCATTTTATTGGTGCCAAACATGGATTCCTGGGTAACACCATTGGAAAAACTGTCACAAGTAGAGAGAATTTATGTTTTCAATGATCAATCGAACATCGAGAGTTTTTGTCAACAACTGAAAACCGATCTTGACCTATGTGAACTCGATCTCATCAATATTACGGTTTTTCCTAATCCCACTCAAATTGGTGTAACATCTGCAGAACTCAAACGACAAGAAGCGTCGTTTCTGCTCGGACAATTAATGCGAGAGATGTTACATCGCTTAAAATTCGAAAATAACGCCAAAACGGAATTTGTTAACTTTTTTCGAATGAATTACGCTCACGATGAAGAACAACTACGTGCCATTAACGATTTCGAAACGAATTATCGTCCGAATAAAGCTTTAGCGTGGTTAATGCGGCCGTGTTTTCTTCAGCGAGTTATACAACGCCTCGAACGGACATACGAATTCGATCTTCATTACAAAATCGCGTTTTTCGCTAAGCACGTTTGCATACAAATGAACATTTTCCAAGAGAATATCTCGTTAGCTAGAGAAAAAAACTGGATCGTCTATCGTGGAAAGACAATGCCTCCTGAAATATTCGAAAATCTGCTGAAAAATAAATCTGGTTGTCTTTTTTCAATTTCGGCTTACTTTATAGCTGAAACGAATAAAGATTTTGCCGTTGATTTCATCTGTCGTCGTCTTATGACGTATCCGGAAAGAATCGGCGTTATCTTCGAAATGCACATCGATCCAGCGGCTCGTAGTGCAAGAAGTCCATGTGCTTGGCTTGAAGAAGTCTATGGATCGGAAACGAACGAAAAAGAAGGGATTTTATTTAGTGGACACTCGGCATTTCGTATTGAAGCTATTGAAGAAGTCACTGAGCAATCGAAAGCAATGTGGTTAATTAAACTGGTACTCGTGTCCGATGATGATCCGCAGTTGCTTCGAATTGTCTTATCATTACGTAGCAGCGATGTTTATACAAATCCGTTGTCTTATCTGGGCAAATTGTTGATGGAAAAAGGGGATTATGAACAAGCGGAAGAGTTCTTTCTTGCTCTACTTCTTGACCCATCAGTGCTCAATCAACCACATCGCCTTGCACGTGTTCATCGAGGTCTCGCTACGAATTATGCGTATAAAGGCGAATATAGTAAAGCATTGGGACATTATCAACAAGCGATAGAACATAGTTCAGCTTATTTACCACCTGACCATCCAGATTTTGTTCCACTTTATGATGGAATTGGTAATTGTTATTATAAAATGGGTAGTTATCAAAATGCCATCGAAAAATACGAAGAGGCTGCGAAAATGCTCAGTAAAGCTAGTCAATCTATGAATGAACAATTAACCAGTGACTTAAATACTCGTATCGCCAATACCAAAAAGTTACTGAGCCACAAACCATGATTGTAACTCAAGCGAGAATAATAACTTTTGCTTCGCGGTTTTACTTTAACGTAACTGTACTCTGATTCTTCAACTAAATATGTATCTCCTAGTGCCATCTTCTGTTCCTTCTCGTTGGTATTTGATATTCCCAAACAGATGGGATAGCCGTATCATATGCCAACGATCGACATAGTTGTTTTTTTTTCTACGCTCGGTGCAGATTGTCCAATGATGACTCAGTTGGAGGACTTTCCTACCGAACTGTTTCTTTCGCTGTTTGATTATTTTTGGGCGCACGAAATCTTTTATTCATTTGGAAATCTCAATTCACGTATTGATGGAATCATCACTCAATCTCAACTGCATATTTCGTCAGAAAATCAAGATATTGTCTATTCTCCACATCGTATCCTATCATTATCGCTCACGACACCACCGGTCTGTTTAAATGAATTCACAAATCTGCGTTCGTTAACATTGGATCGATGCTGTTTCGATGAAACATTTCAATTTCCACCCACTATACTACGCCTTTGTATAAAAAACGCAAGTTTACTTTCGGAAAATCTGAAACTCATTCTACAAAATCCAACCTTGATCAATGTCCAATTAGATTTACATCGTAAAATAACTCTCTTCGATGATAATACATCGCTCAGTAATATTCAATACTTCACAGTCAATTACATATCATTAAATGATATAATTGAGCTACTTCGATACACTCCGAAGCTGAAATACCTTCATGTATCTCTATTTGGTGTCGATCGAGAGAAAATCACGAACTTCACTCCGATTTCAACAATTAATCGACTAACTTGTCTTTCAATGGGAATCACATTCGATCAACTATGCTCCCAACTTCTGTCAGTATATTTCCCTAATCTTCAAAATTTGACAATTTTCACGTCCTATGTCGATCCGAATGTTTGTATTGCATCGTTGGAACACTTATTAACAAATCATGTACGTTTTGTGAAAAAGTTGAATGTTAGTGCACAGTTTGTGATTAATCCCTCAGCAGCCGCTGCGAGTAATTACAATATTGAGACGATCAAAACACGTTTTCGAAGCGCATTTTGGTTGAAACGAAATTGTCAGGTGACGTTCAAATGTTGTAACAATGATTCTCATCGCATTCGCTTGTATCTTCAAGCGAATAAAGCACTTCGACGAGCTCGTCCATCCCGATTCTAAAGGTTTAATCAAATCTGTTCTCGTCATGGAACTCTTCTACACTTTCTCCAAAACAATAAAAGAACTGTATGCGATTAAATGTTGTTTATTATTCCGGAGTTAATAAAATAAGCACAATAATAAAAAAATTGAATTAGAAAGAAAAAAAGAACTTTTATTCTTGTTGATTAACTCGTTTTTGCAATGTAGAATGGACCGGATTCAATACCGCACATGTTGACACCTCGTCGTATTTTGAAGTATCCACTGTCTCCCCAATTCGTTCCCCAGCTGTTTCGCACTTTCCAGTACGGTAAATTCGTCGTTGCATCAACCCCATAACCAACAATGACAACGGCATGATTTGTTGAACTCAGAGATGTTGGACATCCAGCTGGTTGAAAAACACCTCTTTGATAAGCATTGAAATTCATCGATATTGTTTTGTATGTCTGTGTTGCTTGGCTTCCTGCGAAAAACGACACCCACAAAGGTCCGTAGCTGACCAAAGCTTGTTGCATAGCAGCAGCATTGTTTGCTGCTACACTCCTGTATACAAGTGTTGGAAATCGTGCTCCTGCACCTGCGCTTGAGAAGGCACATCTATTAGTTCTGGCTTTGTAGGGATAGACTGTTTCGCTTTTTTCCTGCCAAAGATTCGTTTGGAGATAGCTGAACGAGTTAGTGAAATAACCACCGTTACAACCCGCATCTCTGGTTGAACAATCGACGATCTGTTGTTCACTTAAGTCACTGTTGCTCTTGAACTGAACAGCATATTGAAATTCAAGTAAGGAAACAAAAGCGAACGCGTAACAAGAGCCACAATAGCCTTGGTTTCTGATTGGTAATACCTTCAATATATGATAAAATGAAATTCTCGTATCTAGTAGTAAAACTCTGTACTTACAACAGGTATATTCGTTCCACTGACAACCCGTTGTGTGAGATCATACGATGTTGGTAGGGTACTTCGTTTGCGCAATGTTGTACCATCCCATGTCAATAAAATATCACTTGGCTTAGCGCTTGTTGCATTGATAACACCTTGTGGTAAGTTAATTCCACTACGTAGTACATTCAATTCATCAATAGTCCAATCAGCTAAACTAGTCAATCCCAGAGTGTGCGTGGCATCTTTTTGTCGATAATTATCAATAATGGCACTGAGTGTATTCTTGAACGAGGCAAGACGAAGATCGTTTTCACCTGGCAGTAATGAAATTCGACCGAATTGCGCTTTGTATAACGTATAAAGACTTTTGACAGCATCATCTGTTTTTGTTGATAAGCCTGTCGACGCCACTGATGCGAGGAACGATTTGAATACGGAATCTAAATCTGCCCTGGTCACTTGTAGAACAAGAACAATAATAAAAAGGCTGATGATTTTCGCCATTTTTGTGATACTTTAGTATTGACTTTTCTTTTCACTGAGTGTTTCGCTCTTTTATACTCGATACGATTTACTTTTTACCCGGGCGTATTTTCGAGCCATGACATCAGATAGAATATTACTCAAATGATTCTTATCTGATCATGCATGACATATGAAAAATAAAATTGAGCTTTTCCCCCTATTGAAACCGTGAAAATACGTCATATATTACATTTTTCTTCAGGGTAAAGATAAGTTATTGAAGCATATCGATAAAAGCCTATGAAATGATTTGGTTTATAGTGAATCATCGACTATTATATACTAGCCTGTAGAGGAAGTACTCATCAATTTCGTATTTTTAAGGGTCATTTGTCGTTTTCTCTTCCTACTGATTCAATTTCGATTACTAATATCTATCCAGGTGAAGAAATGGGTGTATCCATACGATTTGACTGTGGCCTAAAAGTAATATTCAAGTTTACTGATCACTTCCTTTCAATGTATAAATAAAATCTAACAATGGAAAAGACGACAGACAGAGACGTGTTGAGATCCACTTGCGACGGCATTAGGAAAGATAATCTGACATATTTGTACATTCGTTAGTGTCAGTCTTGTTGTACTCCGTATGAGTAATTTCCATTGCATGTTCAGTGCAGATGCTTTCAGTGGAAATCTTGTTACACGATTTTCCGAAAGAATCATTTCTGTCTATTTAATAGCGCATTAATTCCCGTGTTGATGAAATCCAGACATTACCTAGTCTTTCGATCACTTTTCATCATAATTATTCGAAACCTCATCGGTTTTAATCAACGTTAAACAGTTCTTCTCAAAATTTTGGACGAAAAACACGAACATTCACCTGAGTTTTTCATCATAATTTGACAACATGACGCAATACCTGTCACCGTGCGCTGTGTTGTCTCATTCAGTTCAAAAGATTCTCGTTTTGCATATCTTCCGAAGAATTTATTTCTATTTTATTTTCATTTGTAACATGCCATGTAATAAATCATGTCTAAACGATCACCGGAAAACTCGACACGCATGTTATGGTTAATCTCTCATCACGTGCACAGAATCTAATGTACCGTCAATTTCCGTTCGCTTCGAAAACAAGAAGCAAGCTTATTATTAAGAAAACTAGAATTGACGTCGTTCGATTTGTACAGAAAGTCATATTGGAATAACTAATTCGTAGCGCGTTTATAAATAACAAGAAAGATGACAACAGACAGAATAATGAAGTCTTGTGCAATTCTGTTCGTAACATTTGTATCTACACACTCCAGATTTTGCAAATATGATAACTGACGTGTAGAGAACTAATTACATTTGAGAAATTTGTCAAGTTTAGCAAAAACACAACTTCTTCTGTTTATCTAATTAATTGCCATCACTTATGATAGACATTTGTAAGAATTTTTTCGACGTCTTTGCCGCGAACACGATGTTTCTTTTCGGATGATGATGAAATGAGAATCATGGCTTCGTTAGATGTTGAGTTTTTCTTCGGGAAATACGTTGACAAAAGTGTATTTTTACATTCTGCTTTGAACAGGACACAATGTTATCATTAACGATGATAATTATAGTTGCTGTTCGTTCTTCTTCCCCTTTTCTATGCTAGAAATTGTCTTTCTTATTTCCGTTTGGAAGACAGAAGAAGAGAAAATAGAGAAGCGGAAGAGCAGAGAACTAAAGAGAAGAAGAAGAAATCTTCTCTCTTCAGCTTGAGTTTTATTTTCTGTCCGATTCTCTTTTATTCGCCACGTCGATTCTTCTTCACTGAATATACGAATCAATGCAATATGCTCAAAACCAATAATTCCGAGATATTGACCAATACAACCGATAAAAATCTATTAGTTTTTCCGAATATCAACAATAATTTAATCTACTATTTTGTTCCTATTTATACAATCTTATTTCTCATCGGTACATTCGGTAACGGCCTTGTTATCATCAGTATCATCCGTTCCTCACGGCTCCGGACGGTGACAAATACTTATCTACTCAACATAGCAGTCGCTGATTTCGTTCTTCTACTCAGCGTCCCGTTTCTCATCGTGACAATTCTCGCTGAGGGTTGGATTTTCGGAAATGTCTTATGCAAAATGTATTATAATTTCATCCATATTAACCAATATGTCAGTTCGTTACTACTGGCAGCGCTATCGTTCGATCGATACCTTGCTGTCTGTCATCCTATTCGCGCAATTGAATTTCGAACACGAACAAAATGCGTATTGATCATTGCGGGTATGTTAATATTCAAGAGATTTGTTTTCTGTTATTCAATATGTTTCCGTAAAGGATGTTGGCTCATCTCCGTTTTCTTTCTGGGTCCGACATGGGTCTTCGCAACAGTGACATCCGAACGGTTCGTCTTCTGGCTCGGCTATCGCGTCCAAAAGTAAGATGTTTGCTTCGTAGTACTAACACGTATATTGCAGGGCGATGCGCGAAAAAGGCTCATTGGTCTGTATTGAAACAGGATCATTGCCTTGAAGTTATTTCAGCGGATGAAATTAACGAGGAAAAAGATGTAGAACACGCACTCACCAATTTAAGGACATTGAATTCGACACAATTATAAAGTTTCTTTCATGTCAAACAAATTAACGCTCAGATCATATAAATCCCAGCAGAGAAGAATCGATGTTTTTAGAAACAGTATGAAGATAGATGACATTTGATGATGGAAAATAGAAAATGGGCGAGGGAACATGTCTTTACGATCGATGAATTTCATTCGCGCCTTGATTAGATACCAAAAAAGCAAATATACAACGGTCTTTTCAAAGCAGTCGAGTTCAAAGATTATCCTTCGGGAACTTTTTGTTAAAAACACGAACTTCTCTCTTGGTACCTCCGCAAAATTATCGGACTAACGAGTAGAAATGAGCACGGTAAAGAGATTCATTAGCATTGAGTTTAGTTTTCCACAATACATTATTTTCTTTTTATATGCACATCACATTGCTGACAAATAAAAGATAGTTAAGGCAACATGCAGATTTGAATCCTCAAAATAGAACTACTTTTAACTGACATAGTTTCTGTTGTGCGTTGAACTGTTAACATAAGGCTTTCCTCGATTAATCTTCAAAGAAAATAGAAGACGCCTGACGATCTTGATTCACTTTATTATTAGCAATGATCTCAGTGTAAATCGAGGGGGATTTGACATATTTCGGTGGAAATCTTCGCACCTAATAATATCTATCAAATAACATTAAAAATTAATGAAGGAATTTTTACGATAAGGTGCTCAGGATGGATAAATATAGCCGATGTTACTAGATGATTGAACAGAAAATATGGGAAATAAATCTAAAATGACAAGCATGAAATGAAAACTAAGAACACAATAGTATCTTAGGTCTGCAGATCCAAGTCACCCCTTTGACGTCATCGAATTATGAAACTGTGCTGCAGGGATGTTTTTTTAATTTTTCCTTCTCGATTTGTTCACGAAAGGAAGTGTATGGCGCAGAGAAGATTAGCAGATAAGAGTTTTTGGTCTCATTTAAACCAGAAAGATTTAGTAGAATTAAGCACGATAATTATGTTCAAGTGTTCTCTTCCTTGAAGCGATACAGATTATTCTTCGAAGAACATGCACTTTAATGACCTGAGACAACTTTGTTTAGATGTGTCATTGATTTTCCCTCGATTATCTTTACAATTCCGCCTGAAATCGTTTTCACTTACTACGCATTTTTCCTCGGATTTCTCTTTCCGGTTTCAATGATCACAACATTTTATATTCTTGTCCTTGTACGACTCAATCGCATCCGACGGAAGCACAAATCCGAGCTCAAACAACGTTCACATCGAAAAGTAACACGAATCGTTCTCGCCGTCATCACGGCTTATTTTATCTGCTGGGTACCTTACTGGTTTCTCCAGATCTTTATCACCATCGATCCGCTGATCGATTCTCTACGGTTAAACTTTTCAATTTTACCTGCCAACACCAGTATGCGATTCCTTCGTGAATTAACTCATCTAACAACCATTATTGGTTATGCAAACAATTGCCTTAACCCGGTTTTATACGTTTTCCTTTCGGAATCCTTTCGTGAAGAATACTTGATTGTCTTAAAATGTTTCCATCCTTGTGGATTCTTCACAGACAGTGATTCCAATGATGACAATATCATTCAGAATTCTTATGAACGCGACTTAGGTGATCGCTCGTCGGGAGCAATCGTCGAACGGCGAGAGAAATCCATGAAGAAGATCAAACATAGCGTGGCCATCGATGAAATTCCTTCGAATTTTCAATCACTTTCTTTATGTTTCCATCGTAACAATGACCGGAAGAGTCGTTCATCGTCGACGAGCTTCCTTCCAAAAGAACACGATGAACATTTATGTATGCCCCATCGTAAAGTGTCAGTGACATCTCGCCGTATAAAAACGGAACAAAAGAAACAATTAATGATGGTCAAATTGACCCTAAATCCAAGATTATCATCGCCAAGGATTCTTGATGACGGCGGAGTTTACTGTGGTGAAGACACATACACCAAACAGTTGCCAGTAAATTGATTCAGTTATCAAACTCTTCACTGTTGTTTTAAATAAATAAATATCTCTATTGATTCAAAAGCAAGTTGTGCGCAGATCATTCAGTGAAAAAAGGGGCAGAAATGTGTGACATATGACAAAAGTATTGTCAAAAGTATCGACAATGAGAGCATAAGAAGGAAGGCAAAATGTGACAAGAGATAAGAAATGCTTTCAACGGACTCTAAAAAGGCGTCATTTTTTCCGAATTTTTGACATCTGGAGGAAACAAACTGGCGATGCCAAGTTCCGAGATTCATTTTGAAAAACCCCAATTTCTTTCCACTCAAACAATTCTGTCAAAATCTATTTCGACCAATTAAATATAAGTACACAATATGATGCTTCGTTTATGTTTTATCTTTCAAGACAAACAAACAATACAATTAGAAGTTTTTTTTTGATTTTCTAGTGAATATGTACGTGCCATTGAAGAAGGAGATTCGAGGTTATGGATGAATATAATCGGCAGAGAGAAAAACAAAACATTAGACAGATGAACAACAGCAAAAGAAGGAACAAAACGATCTGTAATGGACACTTTTCTTAAGAGAAACAAAAAGAAGAAACGACAAAAGCATTTTGTGTTCGTTCGTAAATTTTTTCAATCAATGACATATACAAGGAAAGCAAAAAACTCTTTTTTTTTCTTGTTTAGCGTTCAATTCATGTGCAGAATTAATAAGCACGATCGCGATAACGTGATGATGTATGTCGACTTGATGCCGGCGGCGGTGATGGTGAATGGTGATGAGAACGACCACTACCATTATGGTGACGATCGCGATCGCGCTCACGGTCTCGGTCACGATCGCGATCACGTTCTCGATCTCGATCTCTCGATTGTGGATTTTGTTGTTTGTATTGCTTCGCTGCTTCATAATGATCGTAAAAGCATCGATCGGAATATCGGCAAAATCCATGACGAAGGTAATATCGGCAAGGGAGTGACCTTTAGAAGAAAAAGACAAAACAAACGCTCATTAGTATTGTAGTTGAAAGAAATTCAACGAAAAAATTTTGATTAGATGGATATACATATATACCAACGTGTGTGTGTGTGTGTGTTTTCTTTGTCAAGCTCATTCTGATATAAAGATATAAATCACAGCACATCTATACATACAGTTGAAAAGCTTTTGATAGGTAAAAATAAGTATTTTGGTTGTTTTTCCAAATATAATTGGAGATAAATATTTCTAACAAGCCACGATAAATAAATGGATACTCGTTTAAATGATAATCAATATATTAATTCAAGTAAATCTGTTTAAGAGTCATGGACTAAATCTGAGGAAGAACTCGAGCGACGAATAAAAACACAAGTCTAGAAGAATGAGATAGTGAAGATCACTGACAGCTTTTATGAATGATTTTATTGTTGTTGTTTTTTTTCTCGCCTTCAGTATCAACGGAAATGTTGCGGAAAAGAAGTTTTACTTACTTTAGATGATTTTTATGTTTTTTGATGATACGCGCTTTATCATCCTTGTTATCGTACCAATGTTTGCTCGGTGTGATGAATGCTGAACGTACTTTACACACTGGACAACTAAAGTAACACAAAACAAGATGTTTTTCCGGTATTTTTCCAAACAATACCTTTCCGATTCAGCATTATTATAACGCGAGCGTTTCCATGAGACAATACATTCGTAACAACTAGAAGAATCACTTTCAACATTGACACGGTTCGATGAAAATCAAAACTTACAAGATATGATCGCAGTTGTCAAGAACGCCATACAATCGTTTAGCTTCATCGACATCAGCTGAACAAATGCCACAGATGTGTCGACCGGAGTTGCTACCTCCGTCCTTATGACGGCGTCGCTTTGATGATGAACTCGACGGCGGAGGTGAAGCTGGCGAACGGCGATGGCTTTCTTTGCGAACGACTGGTGATCGGGAACCTCCTACTGAACTGCGACTGCGTGATCGAGAAACAGGTGAACGAGGCGATGGTGGGGATGGAGTTCGACTAGAAGGAAAAGGTTGACTTCGGATATTTTAATGAACATTTTTCTATACTGTGAACTATCCCGGCGACGTTTTTGTGTTGCTGATGAAGATTGACGAGCAGCACGGCCATTACTATCTTTATCACCGATAAGAATGACGCTTGAATGTGAATGTGATCTGGGTAAGGGCTCAGGCGAAATTGAACGTTCCGAACTCATGGTTTAAGCAACTGACATATAAATACAACACAATTATATTGTAATCTGAAAACAAAACATTAATCTACAGTCTCCCTTCTTTCTTCTCTCTTTCTTTCTTTCATTCTTTCGAATAGTCATGCATTGCAAATTTTAAATAAACAAATAAACAAATACGCGAATCAGCGACGAGATACAAATTTCACCGAATGAATTGTCAAAAAAGAGAAATTATTCAAAGAAAACTTTTCACCATCATCCATAAAAATTTCTTCTTTTCTCTCAGATTATTTACGAATATCCGGAAAAAATATTGACCATATTTTCATCTATAGATGTCAGCTTAACTTGTCACGTTCAAAATGCCATTATATCTCAAAACTCAAATAGATCACAAATCGAGTTGTTTTGTGCTTTAAAAATGAACAGTTTGCAACTAGAAGTTTCACGAGGAAACTCTACATGAGCCCTCGAGACGAAATACCACTTATAGTCCCATCATAAGAATCAAAGACAGTCGTCTGTATTTAGCGGATTAATAATAAAGCGTGTCGCATATTCTTTGAAGGACATATCCGAGATTTGAAATTTATATGAGGGAATTCATTGATCTATCTTTGTTGTAAGCCGGTACATTGATTAAAAATAGTATGCCGGTATGTTCAATCCGAGATTGTCGCCATAAGTACTAATAATATAATATCTTATTAACATTCTGGGTACCTTTTGAAGGTTATATGTTAAATTTGTTTCGGAAAAACCTTAGAAATGCCTTCGTATTTTCAGGCTAATGGAATGGTTTTTGAGTAATTCATGATCATTAGTCAATTTGAGAACAACATTTCTGTGAACTGAAACTTCATTGATACTTATCGAACGAAGAAAAACAAATCATAAATGATGCAACTAAAAGATATGATATGTTTATTTTGAGGATGAACAAAGGATTCGTACAATGACGAATTAACTATAGATTGAGCTTTAACGATTGCGATTTTTGATGAAAACGCAATTTTAACGAAGTGTGTCTATGAGGACATCTTTTGCCAAGTTTTCTATTCGTTAACTTCACATCCTAATATAGTTTGTGCTTTTGCCAAATGTTTTTAAACAAATTAAGTAATATTTATGAGCAACAAACTATGATGTGCATGAAATGATCGTTTGACTAGACAAAAGAATGCTTTCTTTTTCAGATAATTTTGCTGTTTATTCTGGAAAAATTCTCTTTTTCGAAATAATGTGATGTCGAATATTCCAATCGATCCAGGAGCACCGGTGCGTCCGACTCACCACCGACCACCAGCACCACCAAGAATTCCACCTCAAAATGGCGATGGTGATACTATGGAACGGCTTTTTCAAGCGTTATTCTATCGAATAGCTGTTCTCTATGCGCGTGCGGTTCCTAAGCATATTCGTCGACTAGGAGAAACTGCGATACTTGTTATGGTACAGTTGAATTTTTGTCTTGACAAACATAAACATATTCGATGGACTATTTTAGGCAATAACTTGCATGGGTTTACTTGTTTATCTTCATATTGTTTTTAATCAAAAACCGGTAACATGTCTTTCTCATTTACAAGATACTTGGCCAAGGCAAGGTGTTCTTCGCGTCGAATTATTCTTCGAAACACCACCGGAAGGTTACAACCTTCAACAATCCTATGCAAAAGAATATCAAAGTAGTTACACTTCATATCAGGAAGAGAATTCAAATGTATCTCAACAAGTAAGAAAGCAGAAGATTGAAAGTCAGTACTAAACCATTTTGTTAAAGAATATTCCCATTGTTGAGATTAATAATTATTCATCTGAACAATTATATACGAATCTGAGCGTCCATTCGTCATTCGAATCTTCCGAAGGTTTACCAGTAAATAATTCCTCGAATTCTTCGATAATTAATGGAAATATCGAAGATGAAGACGATGATTTGTTGACTTTAATTCATGATTTTTTATTCAATTTTAATTGGTTAAAAGATTTATTACTCGAGGAACAACATATCCTTGAATATTCACTCGAGTATGGATTTTTACGTTTACCACCCGAAACTCGTAAACGTCTGAACATCGAAGTTTTCTTAGTCACCTTAGGTAAGTCCACGAACCACTTTCTCATCTGAAAACGCTTTCCTCACTTCTTTTATTAAAGACATATCCAACAATACATGTTTTGGCGGTGGTCTTAGTCGATTTCTACTCGATCAATTCGTCGGACATCAAGAAATTATCATGTCCAGCATAAAACAACTAGCTGAAAAGGAAACTCATAAAGGTAAAGTACCAACGAAGCGATCCATAACAAACAAAGTTATGATTGTTTAGGTTACGTGCGAAATGTGCTAACAAATGATCATTTCCGTTTCGTCAGTGCATGGCAGAATCGTCGTTGGTGGACATATTTCGTTGCTTTATGTGTTATGGTGATTTTTGTAAGTTAACAACGATAGTCTTCTCGAATTGAAGTCAATGAATATTTCTTTTTTTAGACAATTAGTATTTCAATGCTTCTACGATATTCACATTTTCAAATTTTTCTATTTATTGGTAAGTGCGGATCATCGGGTGTTTGGTTTTCATGTTCAAATTGCTTTTTAGTCGATCTTTTAAGAATGATTGAGCACAATACCTCAGTCGTTTTCCCAGCGGCTCCATTGTTAACAGTCATATTAGCTTTAATCGGTATGAGAATGACTAAACAGTTTTGTTTCGCATTTCGGATTGATTTTTATTCTAAAGGTATGGAAGCGATCATGTCGGAATTCTTCAACGATGCTTCAACAGGTATTTCGTAGCCCTTTTCAAAAATCTCGATTGAATTAACTTTTGGAATTCATGTAGCTTTTTATATTATTCTCATCGTTTGGATATCCGATCAATATGACAGTATCTGTTGTCATACAGCTATTAGCAAACGACATTGGGTTCGGTAAGATTGTCTTTTCTTTGCTGAATACATTGATTTGATGTACAATTTTATGTATAGATTCTTTTATATCTATCATTTTGCATTCTATGCATATCATTCACGTTACAACGGTCAATATTCGGGTTTAGCATTGACTACAAGTTGTTGTTTCATTTTTCATTCGATGTTATATTTTTTCCATCATTTTGAATTGCCGATTATTGAAGCCCAGCTTTTCCTCTTTGTCGATCAGAACATCATCACTCAACCGGCAGCAACAACAACAACGATAACGACGACGGTGACGACAACTATTACCACAACCACGACTGCGATTGAAAGAACTGATTCAGAAGATCCTCCATCGACAAATTCGTAACAACTCTCCTTGTTGTCACATCCGCTGTAGAATAAAATCTTCTCTCTCATTCTCCGATCGAGCATGTGCATGTACAGTTGAACGACTTCTCTTTTTCAGTTCTATTTTTCCTGTCGGAGTGTGATTCTTTTCTTTTTCCAAACAGTATCAAAGACGAATGTATTCCCATTATGATCAATCTCATGTTATCAATGGACGATTGATACCACAGTTTTGAAAATAAATACAAATTTTTAATATCGAATTCTTGGCGAAGGTGTTTTGTAGTTCTTCGAATCAATAGTGGAAAATATTTATTTTCTGAGGAACAAAAACAAGATAAACTTATGGTTACATCAAGTTACTTAACATGTAACATTCACAGAAAAGATTCTCAATGCCATCGGAATTTATTCAGAAATTGTCGAAGTCCTGTTCGAAACGCCATTCCGCTGTACGAGTAGAGAAAGAAATTGATCGAGTAAGACGTATACGAGAATAACTGTGTAAAGAAAACGGCGATGAAAAGTAAATGAATTAATATTTGATCATCGATTATTTCTCCATTGTCCGATAATGGATGATGTATATCCGAGATTGTGTGATTTTTAATCTCGATAAAGACGAGATTCTTCAATTGATTTGTTGTCAAATTTGCTTTCTCTTGAAAATGATCCAGTGCAGCATGTTGAGTGAAGATCTGTCCATCGATTGTACTATGGATTTTCACCAAAATTAAACAGATATGGGCTGGCGCATTGAGCACAAGGAAACAAGTTGAAACCAAAAGGAGCATACGGGTAACGCGAATCGATTGATTTGTTGGAGCATCCTTACTTGAGAAATGCTCGGAACCTTCGCGTGAGAAATTCGATTTAAGTGATATATTGTTGGCTGGCTTCTGACTTAATGAGCCGGAGTGTTGCAAAAGTGATGAATGATGATTGTATACAACTGCATTTTTACCAACGATTTCAACTTTTGCCTAAAAAAAGTCAGAAATTCGTCAGTGATGATGCTGTTCGATGGAGAGTAAAATAAATCACGAGATTTGCCTCAGTGTAAACAGACTTCGTGATGAAGGATTTTTTATATGCTGACTGATGAATTATTGACGATTGGACTACCCGCATTAATATATAGATATCCGAAAAGACGTTTTTACAGATTAAAATAGAGAACAGCGATTAACAAAGTATATCCTCTCTGACCACTATTTTTCTATTTTAGACATGCATGGGCTACGAATGAGCTTCTTGCATACTGTGTACTGACGTCTCTTCCCGGATACTTCTCTTCCACGGTTGTAAGTGTATTACTTCAAGTATCTATTATTCACGCGACTTAAGCCGCTATTGACGCGTTCTAATTTTAAAAAAGAATTTACCTTTGTGGCGCACATTTCGTTGTCAACCAATTCTATCTCATCACTATTGATTTGTTGGATTGCCAAAACATTCTTGTTCAACGAATTATCTGAATTATCTTTCCCGGTTATTCCATCGTCGGAGTATTGCCCTTGAAATGTCGGTAGACACGTGTATGAACAAGTTCTGGAATAAGTATCTTCATTCAGTGTCATATTCTGTTGAGCATTTCGATCTTTTTTGCGCTGTCTCGGTACTGTGGAGTTTGCAATGATCGCCGATCGAGCATGTTGTCGAATAAGATTCACAATGAGAATGTTAAATATCAAAATAAGAGAAAACGGAATGATAAATGAGCATAAAGCGTCACCAATGAACCAGATGAGATTGAATTCCTCTTGGCAATTGACGTGAGGATTAAAATGAATCAATGCCCAACAAAAGATACAGCTAAAAAGGAATATGCACCCAAGTGGAACAATTGGCGCTGAGCGTCTTTGAGTAGCAGCTTGAATTGGATACCGAACAGCGATGTAACGTTGGATGGTAAACAACACGGTAAGATAAGCTGAGAGTAACTCAGCTAGTTGACTAAGAAAAGAGATTGTTAAACAAAGACGTTGCGTATCCCATTTGTTAACATCATGAATAACTCGAATTAATAGAGCAATATTTAATATGAGATCGCTGCAAGCTAAAAGAAACAAATGAACTTAGAGTATTGTTTACATCGTCTATCGATTAGTTGTAACGTTACTGACAGGGAGGATTTTATGCTCTGATTTTTTTAGCAGTCGGCGAAACTCGACAATAGTCTATACGCGTTGTTGACGTCAGCAGTGTGACTATTAATTCAGGTAAAATGGCATGTTTGTTTACAACAAAGCCAAGAGAACAAGTTAGGAAAATAAGAGGCAAAAGACATGTTGGTTGCACGAAATCGAGGGCGACATGAGTTTATTTGAGAGTCATTCAAGACAAAAGGGCATTGTGTTATGTCAGAAAGATATGAATCTGTCAAGAACAATTTCCTGTTTTTAATAGCAAGTTGTATTGCACTCACGTATTGGGAAATGAATGTTTTCCTGAACAAAAAAGAAAATCAGAGTGACAATTTGACGTGTTTGCAAGGTACTGTATGTAAATTTAACGTTAGTCAACTGAACGAACTCGGGAATATTTTCGATGAAGATTAAACATAGAAGAGAAATCAAAAGCAAAATCAGATTATCGTCGAACATTGTAAATCGAACTTCGATCGATGTTCTGCACGAATATCACACTTACCTAGAGCGATCAATGTCCATTTATGTCGAAGATTTTTCGTAATAAAACTCCTTGATAGAAGAACGATGGTTGATGAATTGGCAATAAGACCAATGCAGCTAATGATAAGAATATACGGATTCGTGAATTTCACTAAAAGCATCTGTATTTGTTGAAATTTGTTATAATATTTTGGCGTATTAATTGTTAATTTTAGTGCCGTTGCTACCGTCGATGTATTCAACATGGTTGCTGTAAATAGAGAGAGAGCGGCTAAGTTGTAGATCTAAAATACGGCAATGTTTCGATCAATGAATGTTTTCTTATCTGTTTGTCTCCTTTTCTGAATGCTTCTCTGAACTCACCAACGGTCCACGATCGTGTTTTTTTCTTTGTTTCTCTTTATCTTGTCAGTAATTCTTCACCAAAGACAATTAGACTCGCAGTATTATGTGTTACCTGACAGGAGATGAGAATCATGCGAAAGATTCGAGTGCGATTGATGTGTCAATCACCAAATGTTAATCGTGCAGAGTGATCTATTCTCTGGGGTTGAGCTCAATGTTGTAAACTACATTCTGGTCAAAGTAGTCGAAGAAAAGGTTTGTAAAATCTTTTGAACATCTGACTATTCAGTGCTTAAGGTAAACTGCTTCGTGAAAGTAGAAGGGTGGGAAGTGTCACCAAGAAATATTTTTAGGATTAATCTGTATCAAAACACTTCTATCGCACGTCAATGAGAACTGACGTGAGAATGTGTCAGCTCAAATGTAGCTTTTCATAGTCTCGTTGATTAGGAAGTAGCGAAGCACAAAATTAGATAGTATAGGGAAGATTTCTTGGGGACGTAAAACAAAAAAAACGAACAACTAGTTATCAGGATGATTTTTAGGAGGGTATGCTCATTTCCATTTACAAAACACGAGAAACTAATCAGTAAGCGGAGCAGAAACTGAATAACACTGGGCAGATAAGATAATGAATAGCATAGCAATCATATACGTTCGATCAAGAGTAAATGGATACATCACGACGGAGACTACGGGTCTTGTTTCAGCTTTATAATCATTTTTCTTAATGAATACATTGTTCAGATTGTTGAAAATTAGTCAAGGAGAAGAAACGTATTTATTGTCGAGGAGGATTCGAGAAAATAAAGAATAAACTATCAAGAATATTTCCTATAAGACTTTATTCATTATCAACGGGAAGCGCGTCATTTGAAAGCTTTTGAACAAAGTCAATTCGACTTGAGCAAGACTATTACATTATGTAATGCAACTAAGAGGGTGAACAACTGCTGAGATTTGCTATAATGCCTTAATTAGAATCCCTTGACGTTTTAATGAATTTCTTTTGCGGTCACCGCAATCCCTGAAAAACACAACATCTGCTTATTTTCTTCACTGTAAGCTCATTTCAATTATCTGTAGAATGTCAACATAAAAAACTGTCTTCTTTCTCGGAGCATGTTGTAAGTGATAGAAGGTTCGTGACTTTATTATCTCGAGACTTCTCTGCTTTTCTTTCAGTTTGTTTTCTGTGAGATTTACTTATTTAGCTAGCCATGTAAAAGGATGAAGACGTTTGATGTGTGCGTTGTGGAAAGACAAATCGCTTGGGAATGTGACAACGTTGTACTTTCGTATTATGTTAAGAGAAACAAAGACTTAAATAATCTTTAAAAGGATAAGACGAAGGAAATCACTCGCTAGATAAACTCTGCTTCTACAACCTGACTCTCGGTAATCAAAGTTTCAGCGGATTTAATGTCACCTGGTGCAGATGTAATGCATCGTTTTGAGCAAGATGATAGAGGAGACTTTTCGCCTAGGCGGTAGTCTCAATTTATGGCTGAGTGCACGCTTGTTCCGGTGACGTTTGACGATATAATGAAGCTACGCCTGATCATCAAGTAGAAGATCAGTAATGAAACAGTCGTTCTACTCATTCTGCCTTTATCTTTCTTAATCATATGCGAAAATGATTGCTGATAATTATCTCTTGACCGAAGCCCATCAACGACGAAAGCTAAATCGTCGGTAAACAAAAAGAGAACGGCTAACGCTGATGTCGAACGTTAATCTATCTTTGCAATGTAACAACCATGAAGAAAAAAACGCATTCCACATGAGTGTTCTGATGAAAATAGATCTTATGAGCTTGTCTATGTTATTATTGTACTTAATAATACGAATCAAACCTTAACATTAGTTATCGAATGATATCATTATGAATTATCAATAAAACAATAAAGAGGAAATGAAGAAAAGCTCTGTTCATGTATATAACGACCTTGAACGGATGATTAGACGATACTTTGAAATGATCTAACAAAGAAAAATTAATTATATTCTGTTCATGTCTTCAGTGCATTCCACTTATCCACCTGTCAAAGTTAACGATTTCTTTTGTCCGCTATTTTTATGTACATCAATCATTTACTAATGAAAAAACTATGAAAATCTTGCGTTCTTTTTTCCAATGTCGAACTCACTATGAACTTGTTCATCATCGAATCTAAATAGAAATTCTATTCCGAAATGTTTTTCTACGCGACATTTTCTGTCAAATTAATCAAATTCCGAGGCACAACTAACTATCATGGACATTTGTGATCAGACGGCTATGAAGTCTCGTTCTTCAATTATAATCAAAGTTCTTCTTTCGACTGTCAAAAGCTTTGTCATGTTCGAAAAGAAATCTAACCGAGTGAGAAGTTTCTGTTGGACACGAAGAAATTTACATGCTCTGTCAGTATTCGTCAAGTTCTTTCTCATGCAAAACTATAACCCACACACGGATACAACGTCTAACTTAATATGTACATAAATGTCATTCATTGAAAGTAGATTTCCGAACTAAAAATGTCAGCCTTAATAAATAATTGTAAAAACATTAGACACAAAAAGGCGTTCCACGAGAGTCGACTTCAGGACAATGACACATCATAGACGTGCTCATCTATATACGATATGCGAATTGTTAATTATACTTGCCTTTCATTATTTTGGTCTTATGAACGTAACTTAGCAAAAGGAATTGTGTGAGGAAACGCGCTACTCGGACCTATAGTGCAATAAGAGCTGTATTGCGAGGAATGATTGGTGTGTTTAATATTACAAGAGAAACGTCAGCACTTTTGACTTTAATTACTAGAGTAATCGATGAAAAGTGTTCCTTAAAGCGTCAATAAAAAGTCCGAGACGACATCCGTTTCATCAGTGTTCGCAATTCAGACTGTTTTCATCTGAGAATTTGATAAAAATATTGCGAACGGAAAAGTTTAGACTTATTCAAATTTTTCACATAAATTTACACATTTACTTCGTCTGTATGGTAATAACTTAAATTACGTATTTAGGAGATGAAAGTTTTTACCGAAATTAATTTCTATCAGAAACACATTCCTACCCAAACCTCAAAAATATATTCTTATTCATATGCTGTCTTCAACTTACCACTTCCCTCAAACGCAGTAGCAAAGTTGCTTCTCAGAAAGGCCCACAATTTGAGCTGAAAAACTTGTTGATAAGGACGAAAGAAGCGATAATTCCGGTTATTTATAGACTAAAGAAAACAAGTCATATCAATGCTTGTTGAAATGCTACAGATCTTGAGATTTGTCCTCTCGATGTTCACTCGTGGAGAACGTTTTCTATACAACAGAACGAAAACGATATAGCTATTCGCTGAAACAACCTATCGGAGATAGTTTCAGCTACGCAAAAACGTGGAGAAGCGAACACGAACAGAATTGCGAATGTAATTATTTTGACGATTGAAAATCTGGAATTCGAATGAATCTAATCAACAGCTCTCCGTCCAAAAGATATTATCACTATTGAATGACTCGGTTGGTTTCAGTTTATATAAGACTACTAAGTGAAACTTTTGATCAGCTTAGTTTTTTAATTAGTAATTCACACTTATTTATTGGTGGTTTCGAGTTTCTTCAATTCGCACAACTAGTTGCAATGCTACCAAAAAGAAAATAATTTTTCACAAAAAAGAAATAGGACAATGTGCATAGAATTCATTGAATATATTTAGCGCGACTATTGTCTTCGTAATTTCATTAGGATTCGGTGTGAATAAAAAAATTCTTTTGTAAATCAAAATTAACTTCCGTAAAAAAATGCGAAACTAGGTCAATGCAGTCTTTTGTCATTTTCTCGACTACATAGCATAACTAGCAAAATTTTTGACGTATTACAAAATAACATGTTTTGCAGAAAATATTCTATCGGTAAGAGAAAGGTCTGAACAGGAATTTCCATGGGCGGAGCTCTAATTATCTCTAGAAAGGTCATTGTACTTCAAAGTATACTCTTTGATCCCATATCATTTCAAGAACTCTTTCTACTTGACTGATTTGAATATTGTATTTAAAATTATGTCGCGACGAACAATAAACAATCAACTACGTATTCAATTTCCAATAACAACAATTGATCACGTTCTTCTACTCTATGACTTTCGATTTAGAAAGATCGTCTTATATCCGCAATGATCAAATTTTACCGAAGAAAACGTTCAACTCTGTGCGGTATCCTTACGTCACTGAAATGTTTCATCTTCGTTCGCATCGGTCTCATAGGAAAGTTGACGATGACTGTAAATCAGTTTTTTCCGCTCCTAAAGAGACAAAAAAGTTTCATAATAATTCACTTGATGAATTACTATCCATATTTTCAACTGCATTGTCAATTATCTATACATTATATTTCGGATGAACTGTCTTCACCTACCGACATCTGTTGTCAACGATTTATATATGTCAAACAAAGCTTTTTCGTGAAAACTAAACATATAAATATAAAGTGATAGAATAGATTTGATTGGTCGACTTGTATTGCGGGTACTAAGGTCTACTTTGTTGTTTTCATATTTTGTTTATTAATTGTCTTATTTAAATGGTATTCACGTGAATTAATTACGAAATATTTCATTTTGAAATTTCTCGAACTTTGTATTTTTAGATCTCGAGTTCTTCGTCATTTCTCATTTGAAATTCAGAATCAACTACATCTAATAGACAATGCCGAAAAACAAAGGAAAAGGTGGTAAAAATCGTCGTCGTGGTAAAAATGAAAACGACGATGTCAAACGTGAATTAATTCTTCGAGAAGAAGGACAATCCTACGCTCAAGTGACACGAATTTTAGGCAATGGACATTTAGAAGCATTCTGTTTCGATACTGCGGGAGGCAAAAAACGCTTATGTCACATTCGAGGTAAATTACGAAAGAAACAATGGATTAATCAAGGTGATGTTATCCTTGTTGGACTTCGAGATTATCAAGATGATAAAGCTGATGTTATCATGAAATATCATGGTGAGTGTCAAGACTTCTAATAAACTTCGTCTCAGTCGTTTTGCTCTCTTCCTTTAGCCGATGAAGCTCGTGAATTGAAACGAATGCACGAAATTCCAGATAACATTAACATCACTGAAACATCGAATAGTACAAATGAAGGATTAGAAGATGTTATTTTCGATGAAAGACACAATGATGATGAATCCAGTGAGGACGAAGATGGTTTACCACATAATACCGGAGATCGACGAACTGGTAATGAAAGTCCTTCAGAAGATGATTCCGATGATGATGATGAAGATGATGCTGGTGGTTACTACAATCCGAATCGAATGCCCAAAAAGACCGGCAATTTGAATGCACGAAACTTAATCGGAACGAAGAAAGATTCTGGTAAAGGTGCACGCAATAATCAACGAGACGTAATCTCAGGTTCAGATTCGGATGAACGTGATGAACTCGCACACATCTAATGTATGCATAGATAAAGAAAAGCAATCAATTATAAGTTTCGCTTCTTTTTCTTTGTCATCATTGAGCTATTTTTCAAAATCATATCGATGCAATAAACTACATTCTTCAATGATTTTCATCTGCGTATCGCATCAAAGATTGAATTAACTTCATACAAAAGAAACATGACTTGAACCACAACTTTTAACTCGATTGATTTCAATAAACTGTCGATCAAGAAGCGATTCAGAGAGATCATAACAAGAAAGTAACAACTATTTCTAATGAATGTCAATAGTGAATAATTGGTTACAGTCTTTGCACTGATATCTTTTCGAGATCATCTAGCGAAAACTGATCAAATAGATCGTCACTAATAGCATTCAACCAACACGAGGTAATAACTCATGCAGTTCATAATTACTTCTATATAGTATAGTCTAATCTTTTTTTTCTCTTTTGGAAACTATTTCGCTTGCGCTATTGGTACCATCGCCCATCTATTTACGTATATTCAGGAATAAATGCTCAGTGATCGATCAATGAACAGAATACCCTAGCGACTGCCAGCTTTAGGAGCCAGTTAATGGTTCAGACCTAGCAGTGACACCTGCCAGAGCAGCCACTCTGCTGACATCAACATTATCGATTATATTTCGTCTTTTTCTTTGTCATCATTATCATGTCGAAGTCATTAACTATGATGTCGTACAATTATTTAACTATATGTATATATTTGTATAGATAGAAAAACAAAACAGAAAATACAATAAATGAAACCGTTTCCGAACAAATGAACTGATTAAAATCGTAAATTGAGATTGAGATCAGGCAGTTTAATATCTTTGATCTTTTGCGGTAAATTCATTTCTTTCAATGCCGTCATGGCTTTGGCTGGTGCTGCTGATATTCCCGCTTCTTGCTTTTCCATCTTCGATTGTTCGTCTACTCGTGCAACAACTTCGTTCAAATTCGTTTCTAAAACCATTCCACCGAAGCAAATCTCCTGGAGAATATAATGAACTTTGTCGGCGTGAAAGATTAAGTCAAGTTCACAAACATTCTAAACATTACACGTAAATCGTTTCTTTTCGTTTGAAGACCAAACTCCTGTTCGTTTACCTCAAAGCATTTGTCTAATGTTTCGACGAAAACTTGGATCAAATCCAAAATACCTAATTCACTTTCTGAGCTGTCAACACAGAAGATGAAATACAACGTTGCATAATGACGATAGATCAGTCGGCAATCGTTGTCGCCAAGAATTGATCCACCTTCGAGGAAATTACAAACATTATCATCACGTTTCGATACTAATTGATACGTATCACGAAGAATGCGCTGTTGAACTTCTTCGGGGTAATGTTCGAAGAACTTCACTAGTCTTGGTTTAGCAGAGTTATTGAAAATAAGGATTGCTTTAATCATAATTACAGGATAAGCATAATCTATTTATATCTGAAAGGAAAAACAATCGATCAACAAGGCTATTACGCAGTACGAATGTATTCAAGCAGAACAGCAACAAATATTTTCACATTCATTTGCGAAAAAGAAACATGGGTAATCAAAATAACAGGGGAAAAACCTTAACCGACTACGATATCAGACTTTTCAGTCAACAAAGTCAATTGCCACCGCATATTATTCAACAACTCTACGAGGCATTTATTGAACGTGCAGGAAAAGATGGACGGTAGAGAAATAATCAAAGATTTTCTTTCTATTGAAGCTTTTTTGTTTGATTTAGAATGACAGTGAGTGATTTCAAGAAGTCGTATTTAGAAATCAATCCTAATGCTAGTCCGTACAATTTGGACAATGAAGCGGAACGTATGATTTACTTTTGTCGACAATTCTCAGGTTAATTTCGTTTTTCTTTAGGAATTTTTATAATGTTCGATCGAGATCGCAATGGTAGGAGTGAAAATCGGAGAAAGTAAACCTTGAAAGTTGATTTTGTGTATAGGAGTCTTAACCTTCGATGAATTTATGATGGCATATGTTTTACTACAACGTGGTGTTGATACTCCGGCAAACCGTTGGCAATACGTTATCAGTGCAATGCCTCCCGGTGTTCTCTCGCGCCCTGGTTATGTTAATTCAGCTGAAGCGCTTCAACTTCTTCAACAATTGAATCAATTCTATCAGATTCCAAATTTCGAACCTACAGCGCAACATAATATCGTCTGGACTCAATTGACTCCTCAATTAGATCCAACAGGATACATTCCTCAAGCTGAATTTCTACGTCTTATCGCAGCTCAACCGAGTATTCAACCACATATTTGGTGAACACTGTTCGAACTATAATTTTTTCTACATCTATCCGTAATCTCAGCATTCATCGAAAATAAAACTCACGCAAGCATCAATAGTTTCTCTTCCCCACTTATTCTGCTCTCATCTTTGACAGAAAAAAATGAATGACGCAGTATGTTTGTTACCGGTATTTTCCAGGACCTTGAAAAGCGCATGCTTGTTATACATAGATATATTTAACATAGATAAATCTAGAATAATCAAACAAAGTAAGGATATGTTTGTAAAAGATACAGCTCATAGAAGAGTCTTAATTTCAAAGGAAACTTTACTGTATCAGCAAAGTGTAGATGTTTAGTTGCTATATTGTCAGTGCGTAGACTCTGCAGAATGGCTTTGAAGTTTCTTCAGATCATGGTGATAAAAAATACTGCATGTTAACGCATAAATAATCGTTCTTTGTGGATTGATCTCTGTATAAGTCAGCAGATTTGGGCCAGTGGAGTTGAATTGAAGCTCTTGGAATGGCATCTTAGTTTCATGGGGCTCGATAAACGAGCGATATCGACCACAATCTTTGTTAATTATGCGATAAGCAGAAATGTATGGATAGAGCAAGGTATTACGAAAAACATTTTCCAAAAGCGAGTAAAATTGCATAAGGGTAACGCAGTTATCTTTCGTAAATTCGCTACGCGGAGAGAGCTTATTACGCATTTCGACCAATGGTTTTATCCAATCGTAGTAGTTTAAGCTCCTCAGTACATCTATCCACTGATTTGCTTGACACTTATTAAATAAGGCTGCTTGATGAGAAAATATATCCGAAGAATCGTTACAGTTACCGAAGAACTTTCTATATCCGTCATAGGTCATCAAAATCTAAAGCATAGAATACAACATTCAAATAACATGAATTGTTTCAGGGAGAAAATCATTTAACCTCGAAATTTGGAACGAGAGGTAACTTGCCATCAGTTGTTTGATTAACACTGTATGCCATTATTTATTGAAAGAAAACGTTTCACAATCGATTCACAAAATGGTTATTTTACTCGACATATTATCTATCATTATCGTGTCATTGGATTTTTTCATGTCTGGACCAATTGCGTCAACACAAGATGTCACTCTTCTCTAGATATAATTCAAGTTTTTAACGAGGTACTTCAAACACAAAGTTATTGCAATGTCTCATCGACACAACTAAGACCGATTAAAGAAAACCAGCATTGATGTTTATCAGTAATCGAATTGACATCGATAAATAAGTCGAAATTATACTAAAGTGATCCTTTCTTGGCTTCATCATGCCCCTAGAGAAAAACATTCAAGATGAAATCTAATTATCTGAATAATTCTTTCTTTATTACAAAAAAATCTATCGACAACAATCATCGAATACATTATCTCTCAACTGTCCTTCGAATAATGTGGACATTGGCACATAAACTTCCCGCATCATAGACGCTCCGGATACACTGGACAAGAAATGTCAACACTAGACACTTTTCGTATTATCTGGCTATATGATATGTCGATGTTAATGACATCCGAGGAGAGATAATTATGTTTGTGAAAGCTTTTTTTACAAATAACCAACAACAAATATTGATGACTAGATAAATATGTCGTCGGATAATATCTAACAAGCTTCAATACATATTGCAATACCCATTCCACCTCCAATAGATAAAGCCGCACAGCCTCGTTTCAAACCTGTGCGTCTGAGTGTATGAATCAACGTAACAAGAATTCGCGCACCTGAAGCTCCTAATGGATGACCAAGTGCAATGGCACCGCCATTGACATTTACCTATGATAAACAACAAAGGGTCGATTGGTATAACAAAGATATTAATCAAAGAAAAGAAGTACTTTTTCAGGATCAATACGAAGTTCACGAATAATAGCGACAGCGTGAGCAGCGTAAGTCTCATTTAATTCCAAGATATCAATTGTTTCGATGGGCCAGTTTGCTTTCCGTAAAGCTTCTTGAATTGCTTTTACCGACGCTAGACCCTTAAGTAGATTGAAGTAGACTGACAGTGAATACACAGCGAATCTACTTACCATTATAAGTGGATCTATTCCTGTCTGAGCCCATGATACGATTTTTGCTAGAGGAGGTTGTTGTTTTAATTTTGCAGTTCGATACGAACACAGAACAAAAGCAGCTGCTCCGTCGCTCAAACCTAGAGAATATAATTTAAAAAAGAAGAAAACACAATTGTCGAAAACTACCTGCAGCATTGCCCGCTGTGATTGTTCCCGCTAGATAAAACATGACAAAATCTAATTAAGATAGTTGTATTAAATCAATGTACCTTCTTTGAATATGGTTTCTAATTTTGACAACGAATCAAGTGATGTGGCTTTCTTTGGACATTCATCGTACCGAATTTCGAGATCGTCTGTAAAAAAGATAACATCTAGTCAAAGCAATTCTGCTTGTTCTCTGATACTTTTTGCACTTGATATGATAATTGGCTCGATTTCCGTATCAAAATGTCCGAGTGATGCGGCTTCCTCGCATTTCACTTGAGAGTGTAGAGCAAATTCATCCTGATCCTGCCGAGTTACATTACAAGTTTCAGCAATATTTTCCGCTATGCGAAGAAAGACAAAGAAACTTCGAAAGCGAAGATTTCATTCCTACCTGTAATCCCCATATGGACATGATTGAACGCATCAGTCAATCTGGAAGTAAAGACAACTATGGAAAATCAATCTTCAATATTTTCCTCATTTACCCATCGTGCACTACTGAATCAACAGGTGAACTATCACCCACTTTCTTTCCGTGTTTCATCAGAATACAATGTGGCGCTTGACTGACACTTTCCTGTCCACCAGCGATGACAAAATTCGAATCGCCGGACCGGATAGCTTGAACCGCAAGTGTAACTGCCTTCAACCCTGATCCACAGACCATATTGACCGTTGTTGCTGGAATGAAATAAGGTAAACCACCAGTACGAGCAGCTTGCCGTGCAGGATTTTGACCTTCATTTGCTGTTAGTACTTGACCCATAATAACTTCATTAATTTCATCGGATGTGATCGTTCCTGCTAATTGCGCTAGTGCACCTCTAATTGCAACTCCACCAAGTTGATGAGCTTTTAACAATGCTAAACATCCATTTATTGAGCCAATCGGCGTTCGAATAGCGGAGAGAATAACAACATCATTGAGCTCATCGTCCGTGTTCGATGCCATTCTTCAAACTGGAGCTAATGAATCCCTAGTAAATATGATATCTACACATTGAGCTGAGATGAGAGAAGAAAGAATAATTTCTTTTTCTACACTTCAAATAACATCTATGGAAGAATTTGCCGTTTTTTCATCTATATAATTATCTCAGACTATCATCTCTGTAGATAAAATCGACAAAAAATCGTTCGTTATCATAAAATATTCAATCAGACCGGAAATGCTTTTTTTATATAGAATCAGCGGGATGAACTTTTGTTTAACAGTCGAAGTGAGGAAAAAGGGAAAATCTGAGCTGTTAATTGCCGATCGAAATATCTGTTTATTGAATCAAGGAACAAATTGTTTAGAAAAGACAAAGAGAAGAAAAAAGATAACCGAAGTATCGTATATATAACTTAAAAGCAGAGATAGAGAGAGAACCGACGAAGTAACAGTGTAGAGAAACGAGAATAAATATAGAATAATAATAAAAAAAAGAACGAGAAGAAGCAGAAAAAACATGAGAAGAACTCGACTACTATGACAAGTATCTATCTACGAACGAACAATGTGTCATCGTCTTTCTCGTCATCATCCTCGGCATGTTCGTTGAAGAGTGGCTCTTCCATTGTTGTCGCATTGCTAAGTAATTTATATCTTCTCGATTGACGTTTTTTACGCAACCTAAAAGAGACGGAAAAAACTCTTTTCATCTTTTTGAAACTGTTGAATTTCTTCATACATAAACGTTTTCATGGTGATGTACATTAGAATCAAACAAGTTAAACCGGCAAGTGCGATGGTACTCCAGATTAAAGTTCGTCGGTCAATTTGTTTAATTTGCTTCTGGATTAATTCCTGTCCTTGAATTAATAACGGTTTTTTATTTGATGAAACTGTGGTTACAGTTTGATTAAGATGAGTTGTGCTATTCGCGACGATCATCACTGACGTGGTCATGTTACAATAAATTCGAAAATGAAATGGTGCGCTGTAATCTTATTCCATTTGCGAATAAAGATAGATAAAAGAAGAACAAGAGAAATGATTCATAGATCGCGAAATCGAAAGAGGACACTACTATTCGACGGCAAGATTTCAAAGAGAGTTGAATCTATTTATGTCTGATTAATTTGTTGTTGTCGACTTTAACAGGTTTAGAAACTCTACACGTACGTGACAAGTATCCGTTTGTTCGCGTATGTGTCAGTCTTATCACTGAATTAGAAAATTTCATCAGACTGACAATATCACGAAACTGATAATACGGTTGTTAGGAGAATTTGTGCTACAAATTTCTTTTGCTCTTTTTTTTTCCCCATTAATGACATCTCCGTTCTTATCATCAAATCACCGTAACAATGTTCTTTTCGAAACGACTTCTCTCACATCAAAGCAAACGCTTTCCAATGATCTCCACGATATATTTCACATACTGAAGCGTACGCCAAATCATCAAGATCTATCCCGGACAAATTGGCCATCGCCGACATACATTATTGAAAAGCATACAATTATCAATACACCAGTTTTCAGTCAACATCAACTTTCGCCTTTCTCTCATGATGAAAAACAAGAATTTAATAACATGGCATATTGTATTGCTTATTGCACGATTATTCTCATGGGTAAAATCTCGTTTGTTCATTCGCAAGTCTCTTAAGAATTTCTCTCAGGTATTTCACTTGGTGGTTGGCTCGGCGGTCTTTTCGAATTTCTAACAAATGGATTCAATGGATGTAGCAATGAGCATCGTGGCCATACTAAATGTCAACTGCAATATGCATCTCCAAATGTGACTGTTCGTTGTGTTAATATATTCTACAAGAATTTGACGTTGATTAACTCTGCGTTCATCTGTCTGTGTCGTTTTCGTAATTCTCCGCAACGGAAATATCGAGATTGCGCATATCTGTATGCTGACATTCGATCTTTTTAACGAAACAGAGAAACCATTTTGATTCTTTTTTCATAATCAAATCACTGAAAAATAGATGGCAATCAAAAAAGTAAAATCATCACGAATTTTCAACATTAGTTAGTTTGCCAAAAAACTATTCCACACCGGCCGATGCTTCGCCTAGAATACAGCAATAGGATTGATTCGAAAGGGTTCAAGCGAGATTTACCAGCTGCACCACGTCGAAAAGTTTTCTTCACCTCAGGCCGAGCTAATTGCAGACGTCGTAAAAATTCATTCGTTTTACGACGCATATGCGCATGCAAATACGCCTGAGAATATTCAAACAAAGTTTGTCAATATGTATAGAAACAAAATCTACGTACTTTGCAACATTTTATATGATAATGAAAGTAATTCCGAAGGATGTAAATCAAGTTAATGGTGTTCTCTCGTGATGCGGCCTTTGTATGACGAGGAAAGAGAACTAAAGGGAACGAATAAAAAATCCAGATGATTCATGTAGATCTAACAGGCAATGTGTGCATACCGAACGTTAAATAACCAATATTATCACCTGTGCGAGCATCGGGCGTGCCTTTGAGTTCTTCGGGAGGTGTTCGATAACTGACGATGACTTGCGGGGCTTGTTGAAACTGTTGTCTTCGTTCACGAAGTCCCTTCAAAGAAGAAAATTTTCTAAAACTTGAACTTGCACGATGAAACTCACTTCCATGAAGAAACGTCCGATGACATTATCGTCAGCATCTTTGAATACCGTCGAAAAAATCACAGTCACACGGTCAGATGATGCATTGACATACATAGTTTCATCATCGCGGTAATGTATCACCGCCCGTTTTTGATCACCAGTTGTTGGCTGTTGTTTACTTTGAAATTCGAAGTATTTTTCGAACACAATCGCAAAACAATGACGTTTCAGCATCGAAATCTTTCGAACTAATGGTAACCAGACGTCATTGGTCTCACCTTTCGGCAATTGACTGTTAAAATCTAATGATAAGGTTACATCATAGCCGTCCAAAGGTGCAACTAATAAATCGCCATATTCACGGCGAAGAGTCTAAGTCAAACATGAGTATTTTTTGTTTGCATTGGACTTTCATCTTACTTCATCGGTACCATATTGTTCTAAATCTTGAAAAAATTTCAATTTAATGCTAACAACAAATGGGCTATCACGGGAATGTGTAATATGATAAAGTGCTCCGTCGAAATCTAATCGAATTCAAATGTAGAACTTCATACAACAATGAAAATGTGTTTCTTACCGACAACATTGGTTTTGATTTCGACTATTTTTTCTTTACGTAGAAACGTCTCGATTTGTACGGTTAACAATTCTTCTATTATACGATTATGAACTTCGAGAATAATCATGGTCGAGTCAAAACAAATGCAGTGATATAACACAAAAAAAGAATTACTATCAAGTATGTGTGTTGAAGATACACAATTTTGTGGTAATGATTCATGTCGAGAGAGAGAGAGAGATAAAGATAGAGGGCAACAATCCACGGTGAGTTTTTTTTTCTAAAATAAATGTTTATTCGTAACAAAAAATCAATGGTTTAGTGGCTAGCGAGAACATTGGAAAAATGATACAATTCTTCTTTCGACTCATACACTCCGATCTCTGTTCCGCATTCGCTGCATAGTACAGGTCGTAAGGCTTCGTCGTGATCGCTTTCGTCAGAATGTGTTTCATTAGATTTGAATCGTTTGTTGTTGCTAGTCTTCTTTTTCTTTTGTTTTGATTTGGATGAGACCGCAACGAGGCGATTTTCATCAATCGTGCAATTGAAGACAAACATTGCTCGATATTGATTACGATTCGTTTCATGTCTAGAAGATGGAATCAGACTCGATTCGATTAAAATCAACAGGGAATTACCTTTGACAATCGTGACAAACTAAAATCATGCAACCGGGACAATTGAGAACAGCGTCAGTTGGTCCAAGCGCGGAACCATCAACTTTGTCGAGATTTTGTACACCCTGAGATCTAAAAGACATGATGAGAGTCAAGAAGAGTGACATGGAAAAGAAAAACATACTTTAGTCGTTCTTTTGTCATCCATTTTTCATCTTCTTCTTCTTCATCGGGATCATAGAGTAGATCGTCATTAGCTTTCTCTTGTTCATCGTTGTTCAGTACGGGTTGATCTGAAAAGATTCGGTTTTGAATAGAAGAACTTCTTCGGAGAAATCTTACTCGGTTCATCATCGCTGTCATCGTCGTCGTCGTCAACTGCTTGAGAAATCGTCAGTTTCTTCGTTTCTTTCGGCTTTTGTGCTAAGAAATAATTCGCTCAATTGGTGATGAATATGAATATGATGACAGTCTTACTTGATATTGGTAATTCAAATGTTCCACGAGTGATAAAATTTTCATAAATCTGATCTAGTTCATCTTCCATTTCATTGGTGAAAGTATTGGATTTTTTCGTTGCTAAATCTTTATTCTCATCTGTTTTCGGCATTGTCTTTTCCAAATATTCGTGAAGTGGCCGGTCGAATTCATCATCCGAACTAAAACCCGAAAATCGTTGAATTATTTCTCAAAACTTCTCATTTTACCTGTCAGAATTCTCTTCACCCTTCTTTATTGCTGTATTACAAGGAATTTCATCTTCATCATCACTGGGTTCATTGTCTACTTCATAGCCGGTATAGTATTTAAAACGTTGATCGCTCATTTTTCTCACGAGAAGACGAAGAATATTGATCTCAAATATTAAGAAATAACAAGGAAACTGTAATTGGTCGCGGATCTATGTGTATAGATGTCACTAATGCACAATTGATTACTTATCGTCTATAATACTCTAGAGATTCAAAATTTAGGCTCCCGGTATGTAGAATTTGATCTGTTTCAGTTAGACAAAACCGACAATACATTTATCAAAGATATTTTATATATAAAGAAAATTTTTTTTCAATGAAAATAAGTACATTTTATGTTGATATCATCGTCCACTTGGTACCAAATTGAACGGTTGATCTGAAAATCTCCATTTCGCACCATCGTATTCAGCCATATACATTGCTAACGGCGGATAATTTGATACAGTTCGATAGAATGATTCAACATTGGGTTTTACGCCTTTCAATGCATCAGTCAATGCCAATAAACCAGGTGCATGTGTTACAAGAAGCACTGTCCCACCACGATGACCGTATCTGTCAATTATTCCTCTCATCACAACAGCACTTCGCTCGAAATAATCATCTAATGTTTCCGGAACGGAAATGTTCGGAATTAACGCTTTATATTCATATTTGATATTATAACTATTGTCTGTGAATTCTCTTTTCGTCATAAAACTATCGGTTATTTTATGATTGAGATGAGGACATTCGAATAAACCAGGCTCAATTCGAATTGGAATACGATCGCGACGATCCATACCTAACAAAAGTCAAAACTATTAAAGAGAAAAGATTCTGATCAGCAAATACCAGTTAAAATTCGTTCACAAGTTTGTACACAACGGAGAGCAGATGATGATAAGCATACATCGGGTATTAAACCACTGCTTAACAAAGCACGTCCCACAAGACGAGCAGTTTGCAAACCGTTAACTAAAAGACGAATATCATATCGAACAAAAGAAAATATTCAAGAAATATTCCTATACCGGTTAATGGAGCATCGAATAGAAAAGCTTGATCAGATCGTCTTTTTGGTAAAACACGCGGTAGATTTTGGTCGTATGGTACATACGAATTTGTACGAAATGCTCGGCTAAACCAATCCGGACCGAGTGCTTGGTTAACGCGTTCGCTATGGCGCATAAAAATAATTCGCAAAGGTTGTGCAACAGGTGAACCAGATAAATGTCCGCCATGCAGTGCTGAAGCAGTGGGACGAGCCGAACGTGCGCCATGAGTCATAGTACCCATAGACGGACGATTTGCACGACGACTAAGACGAATATGTCGACGATGAGCATCACTTTCATAATCCGAATCTTCATCTTGATAATTATGATCCGAAATACTCGAATGTGGTAAAGTAGAAGATACATGTGCTCTATGAGCTAATTGATGTTGACCCAAACTATTGATTGTCGGTTTCGATGATTGTGATACATGACGTCGGACAGATGATCGCGGTGAGACCAATTGCTCATAGTCCGTACTACTGAGATGATGATGTCTCAAAAGATGTCTCCGCGATTCTAAAGCTCCATCTGTATCGTATGCTGAATCGGAATTGATTCGATTAGAGAGTAATCTTGGTACGCGGAGAGATGAGGTTGGTACATCGTTATAATCAGCTGCTGATTGATGATGATGATTATTCGTACTATTCTGATCAGATACTTTCCGCGTAAGCGAACGTGGGTGCCACGAATGATGGGTAGTCAATGTTCGACTGTGGTCACCTGTATCGGTATTAACTAAAGACCATTCACGTTCCATCATCTCAGTTAAATTCTCCACCATGATTTCCCTTTTCTAAAACGACACAATCTGTACACATCTCCGTGAAAAATAAAAACAAACTTATGACATTCGCTTTATCATTATTAATAAAAAAAAAACGATGTGATTTCGTATATGTATAGGCTACGGTTCATTGATTTTTTGTCAGTATCACTATGAAATAATGTGAATATTGACGATGTTTTAGACATACTGTGTAACAAGAGAACGGGAAAGTAAAGGACAACATAAAAAAAAACAAGATATTATCTTAACCCAGGCATATATCATGAAAATACTAATAAAGACAAAAAAACAACGCCAGAGAGAAGTTCAAATCTTTCACACACGTATTTTCATTTCAAGTAAAAGTTCGAAGAGATATTGATTAGTCATACTATATCTTCGTCTATATTCTTATCTTAATTGTCAATGATATCTCTAATAAATAAGACGCGTTTCTATCTAATAAGAGAATTGTTAGTCTGTCGATGACAAACGTCTTTCCCGGAAAGTTCGCGTCTCGATGTATAGAACAGGACAAACGAAATTGCGCTTGTTTAACTTCTTTACTCATTGGGATTTGACTATTCAGCAAACGAAATGGCAAATCACAGCTGTCGCTGTCGCATGTATTATTTTGACTACTATTGTAGCACTTATTATTCAACGGTTGAGCAGATTAAGGCGCTGTTGTCGTTCGAAATCGACCAATGTTTAAGGTACCAAAACCCGTATTATCAGAACTTCTGAGAACTTTTATTTATATTTAGAAGACAATGAGAAATGGCATTTTGGCTTCTTATGAATGGTACGATGAATTGTTTAAGGAATGTGTTCAAAGTTTCTTGAAAAATAAATCTATGAAATACAAAATAAAGCATCTGTCTTCATCCACCTACTCAATAAACAATAGTGTTATTCAGATGTTTCGATAAGTTTTACGAGGCGCCATCTCTCGCAGAAAAGCTTTTCATGGGTTCTTTGTTTGTATGACCAATACTAAACAGTGTATCTAGACAGATATATAACTAGCTTGACTATTTACCAGTTAGTTTAATCAATTGTTTGAGCCAAAGGGTATATCACCATGTCGTCATCTTTGCTGCGACAGCCTGGTGATATCGTCAATGAAGTGTATTCTGAGAATATTCCATCGATCATCAAATTATGTGATGATGTTGGTGACGATCCAAGTTCAATTGTTCAAGAAACGAAACGTGAATTACAAGTAACCATAAAAGGATTGATCTTTCCGAGTCAATAGAATCTTCTTCTAGAAAATGGTAACTGAGATGATCGCAGAAGATGATGCACTACTTGAACGTAAACGTACTGAACTTGCACCGATACGCAAACGTTACGAATCGCTCTATCATGAATTGCACCCGGATAAAACATGTCCACCATATGGAAATACGTTACCGGTTCTCCAAGCTCTACGTACTTATGTTGATGAGTATAAACGATTAAAAGCTGAACACGAAAAACTACTCGAACGTGAACCGGATATTCGGCGAGAAGAAAGACAATTATGTAACGAATTGAATGAACGTTCATTGCAGCTTGATAATTCTGGTTTCAATTCCAAACAACTGCTCACACAAATCAGCCTTTTGTCCGAACATATCAATGAATTACGTGGAGAAAAAGTAAAAAAAGATTTATATTTCAAAGTTTGCTTTTTTTCGAGTTTCTGCATCTCGTAGGAAAAACGTATCGATCATTTATCCGATATCGTTCGGGCATTGCATGAATATGAAGAAGTTTATGGATGGAAACGACCAACGACGGAAACTATGGTTGGTCGATTGTTAGCATTAGATCTTACACAAGTTGACCAGTATACATTGACAAAAGAAGCGATCGAACTTGTCGACAAGGAATTTACCGAAGTAAAACGCGATTTTATCCGTAATGTTTCATTGCAAATCGATTTTACTTTTCACAGATCAGCGAGGAAGTACGTAAAGCCGAAGCTTGTTTTGAAGAATCACACAAACAGCTAACAGCACTGATGCGAAAGCATCAATCATTAGTACCCAATGCTAAAGCCATAGCAGTAACCAAGAGTAAACAATGTCGCTTATCAAAATTACCCGATGTAAGCGTTTTCAGTCGCTCAATGCAAACACGAACGAGTTTTTCTTGTTTAGCTCGTTGCAGAAGTTGATCGTTATACGGAACATGCCATGGAGAAACTAACGAGTGATATTTTGAAAGCACGTGAACGTATTCAATTAATCCTTACTAAACTGTCCGTCGGTGATGTAACAAACGATTCGAAATATGCTGTTTTGTATACAAGTACTTCGAAATGACTTGTGTAGGTGAATTTCTCTTCGAAATGTTTTCAGATGATTTTACGGAGGATGTCTATTTCATGCATGAAGAACTTGCTCAAGAACTAGAAGCTCAATATGAAGTTAATCGAACGATGTATGAACAAATCGAAGCATGGAACGAATTGTTCACTGAATTTCAGGAATTTGAAGTAGGTAAAACTTATTTTGTATTGAACCGAGTCGTGTTTTCGGTTTTAGAAAAACGCCAGTGATCCTCAACGTTTTCATCGACGAGGTTATAGTGCACTCGCTGAAGATAAAACTCGTAAGAAATTGGAAGCCTCATTACGAGATTGTGAATTACGTATTCGACATCTTGTTGATGAATATCGAGAGAAAAATCACGGGCAAGTGTTTATTATGAATGCGAATGGAAAGGAAATTTCGGATTATATTGCACAAAGAAAAGAAGATTATGCAAAAGCAAAAGAACGAGAACGTGAAGTAGCGAAAGTAAAGATAAATCTCCATTGATTTCCTCATCGATAGATATTCTCTAGGCTGGACAAACAACTTCCACTGGCACCATTGTTGGACGAACACCTTTAAAAACGAAACAATTGGTCGGCGCTACACCAAGCGCAACAATAAAACGCGTACGGAAATTTGACCTTACCTCCATCATTCAATCCGATAAGAATGATTTGCTTTAGGCTGAACCCAATTCAAATTTACGGACACCACTAGCTACTGCCCGTCGTGTTGGTTTGCCGACTGGTAAAACTCCATTGAACAACTCAACATTCAAAACACGAGCACAAGCTAAACAAGCGCAAACGACCAAACGTGTGAATATGGATGCAACAGCATCAACACTCACTACGCCTGTAAAGCAACGCCGTCTTCTCGATCAAATTGCCAATACAACTGAGAACACATCTACACATAGTATAAATGCAGGAAATATAACAACAGGATTGAAATCGTCAATGATGGTATGATCGTCTTTATCTCGTTTAGTCATTTCATCAATTCTTCTTGTGTTCCGTTTAGACAACACCCTCAGGAAAACGAACTTTAGTCAAACGAGGCATTCCTACACCAATTCGAACACATAAATGACAAAAATATCGAATGAGATATGTAGATAACATGACTGATTATCGTTGTTTGTTTGTTTTCTTTCTTTCTTTCTTTTTATATGTACAGTTGACAATAATTGAAAAGTGAATTGATCATTCTATCTAATACAAAGCATTACAGCATATACTTATGATTAATAATACAAAAGCTATCGTAATAAGATGAAAGCATTATATGCATGACGAATAAATTTCTCTTTTCCAATTAGTGAAGATGATAGGATCGAGTATTTATCCCACCTGTCTGTCTACTGGGAGGAAATCTGAACGGTACTTCTCGAATCGTTCGTACGCACAACGTGTCGTGTTGATTAGCGCTTGCAATTTCTCTAATCTTCTAAAAAAAAGAAACAAAATTGACAAAAAAGATTAGCTATGAATTTGTAACAAACATTGTAGGTGACCTTTCTTTCATAACTAGGTTTTCTAAGAACTCTCCAGATTATACTATCAGTCTTCATGCAAGTTATTGAGGAATAGCATGTTTGCTTAACTAAGAAAGACATGGAAAACGTTTTCATTCAAAGTAAAGCAATAAGGAAATGACAAATTTACTTATATTTCGTGTTTAAACATTAGCTATAATGCATATCTTTAATTTAATCAACAATGGAAGTAACGCATATTTTTTGAAGACTGAGGCCATCATTCTTTATTTCGTTAGATCAGTTCCAAAATGTCATATCATCCGTCGCTTCGGTGAATCATGCTCAACTCAACAATTGCAATATTTCTATCTGTTTGTAGTGATAAACGTGAAATCTTTTTTCTAATACAATCGATCGCGTAGAGACTAGTATCAGTATGTACCGACATTGGATGTGCAGCTCAGGCCAATTGAGAACAGAGTACTAGTTGAGAAAGCGGATAGATCCGAACGGGTCGAAAACCAAATTTCTTTGCCCTGAAAAAGAAAGGTACAGAGATGATTATGCGAAGAAACATCACACTTACTGAACTCTTCATTTGACTCATTCAAACTCTGTAATATGGTAAACCATGGTAACATCACCGAAGACTTATACTTTGCAAAGACCATTTAATCATTATAATTGAAGGGAACTATCTTGACTAGTGATGGGTATTTCATTGATGACGAAGTTGATTGATATGTAGTCGAGTCTTCGCTTTCGGAGATCTTCCTATAAATTCGAATTGATAGTTTGTTACCAGATCGATTAACTAAGCTTACTCTCCTCCATTCCAGTAAAGTGATATCATTGAATGCATAGGTTGATCGTCGTTATCGAACGGATAAATCTGTACATACACATAAGTTTCTACTGACAACTTTTTTCTTATTTTCTAATCCTACTGAGTCTCCTTCATGTGTCTGGTCATCAGCAGGCTTTGGCATTTGACAGTGAATAAAAAAATCATTAATACAAATTTATGTTTCAACATGAGATGCGAATAAATTCACATAAAAAACATCTGATTATATCGTTTAACCAACGGTGCCACATGACACTGACCGTCGTGAACAACGTTTTGATCGACGCTAGACAACAGATCAGTATGTGAACAAGTCGTGATGAATATTGAGCTAAAATAGAAGGAATACGCGAACGTGAAACATTGTCTTCCCAAGAATCCAAATCAACAAAGAAAACGTTCACATTATTTTCAGATAAGTTGTATTCCATAATTACAGAACGATTCCATATATTAATGGATTCATTGTGGGTAACACAAAGCCGATTTTTACGAGGGTATGTGTACGAATGTAATTATAATACAAATATAGAAATTATTAATAAGATATTACCAATAATAAATAAGTCAGACTCTGTTTGACATCTTTTTTTTCTTTATACAAAACTTTCATGACTAGTCTTCGACAAATGCACAACGATGCATATAAACTGAACGATATAATCATTCATCTGAATATTTTTCAATTAGAATGTTCCTGACTACAAGTGTTTTCCGGTGTATTTAATCTCTGATATATCTGGTGAAGATCTTCAACAATTTCGCTCTGAACGATTAATTAGACAAAGTGTTCCAGACAAGAAAGACGAAGTGGATACGTCAATCTCGGTTATCTTTTTTCAATATGCATTCGAAATCGCATATTAATTCACTCATAAACTGCCTTCGACTAAGTGCACCTTTTCTTGAAAGTCTCAGGAGATAAACACAGTTCAGAGTTCAGTGTGCGTGCTTAAATGAGCTACGAAGAATTTCCTGAATTTATTATATTTATAGTTCAACATTATTATTCACGCATTTCATTAATATTTTATCAATGAAATCGAGACCTATTGAATTATTTGTTCAAAGGGCAGTTTTTCTTCTTCTAATTATAGTCTCTATACGTCTTTTAATGGAACTTCTTCGAGTATATTTAGAATACGTTATTTGAATAGACGTTTCTGTTTTTGGATGGATTAGTCTTACATACCTGGTTTTATAAATTATCATCCTGACAATCCACGGGGCTTTTCAGACATAAAATCTATTTATAATTGCATCTCCCAGTCGTCTCGGTCATATATCTGGTGAATAGTTTTTATGTCAAACGTCGATATGGATATGTTAGTTATACTTGACATATCACAATTGGCCTTTTCTACTAATGGATTATCGCCGTAATGGAAAGATGTTCATTCGTTCTCGTTACTGAACTTGATCGTACTTTCTCTTCTATGAAAATCAAGGTATTTTTCCTGTTGAAAACTAGGCGATTACGTCGATGAATATTAATAGAACAAATGCGACAAAGAAAAGTAATAGATGAAGAATAAGAATAATTAAATTAACCCTCGTTTTTCTTTGTTAATCAGACACAATACGTCAGATAACAGACTTTCTCTTTTCATACTGTAGAACACACCTTCTAATTATTCGTTGTAAGTCATCACGCATATATTCTGTGGAAATTAAAAGAAAGGGAAAGGAGAAGAAGAAGAAAGAGAAAAAGAAAAAGTTTCTCTTCTATAACTCGACGAGTCATACAAAAGAAAGTTCGTTTATTTTTCTATTCACAAAGACAAAACCCAACTAAGCTATCTGTTTAAAATAAGACCTATCCTATTGTTTCAATTTCTCCCATCGAAATCTGATTAGTCCGATTTCTTTATATTTAGATTGAATTATTATACTCTTAAAAGAGAAAAAAGCAAAGGCGACAGAAAAAAAAATGTTTAATTCGTCAACATCATCGCTCTCAGTTGTACGTCATTTACTTACTGTAAGTATTTTCTATCTTCATTTAGATTTTAATGAGCTTGCGTCAGTATCAAGTATTTCTTGGAAGTCTGAACGTCGTTTTCTTCTACGAGTACAGAAGACAGTTGAACTTAAGAAGAGTTTGCACTGATGCTTTCTAGTTGATTTTTGATCGAGGGTCTATCACATTTTCTTTGTTTCGATGTCCGGAAAAAGAAAAACGTAGATCTTTACTGTTTTTTTTCTGACATTTTCAATTGACATAGCGGCAGAGAGTTCATTATTAAGAAATCAACTAAACACAATATAATGGAAAGTTCCGGCAGTGGAATGAACAAAAAACAAAACGAAGGAACAGGAAGAAAGACTCGAGAAATGAGAAATTCATCGAATTTCTTATTATCACTTGTCAAAATGGCGAAGAGAATAAGAGCGAGAAAATCTCGGTTCAATCACTGTTCGATCGAGTAGAGACTCGATGGCGTTTTTCTTTTCTTTCCATCGACATTCATCATTTCCTGTCGTGCTTCTTCACATTTAACTGATATCAATGTGTATTTTCAGGAAAGCAATCCTTCACCATCAACGATTTGGATCGTTAATGAACGAAATTCGACACTGATCAGTTCTGACTCAACTCAAACATCTATTCGAATCATGTGGTATCGTTTCTTACTCGTTATTGGTGAGTATATCATTGATTCCGAAAAGAAAAATCAATCTGTGTAAACAATGCGCTAATCGAATTACGAACCGACAAGTTGAACTGATCGGAAATGCACTTAACAAAAGACGTGACATTAATATGAAAAACTTCATTATTTGCTTTTCTTTTAGTTATCTTTATCACCGCCGCCGGCAACTTACTCGTCTGTCTCGCCATCGCTCGTGAACGAAAATTACAAAACACAACTAATTATTTCCTTATGTCATTAGCTATAGCCGATTGTCTCGTCGCTATTCTTGTCATGCCAATAGGAATGATCTCGGAAGTGTTAGGATATTTTCCCTTACCACACTATGCCTGTGTGATTTTCGCTACAATCGATGTTTTATGTTGCACATCGTCCATATGGCACATGAGTACAATGTCCATGGATCGATATTTTACCATTCGTTTTCCGTTTCGCTACGGAAGGAATAAGACTCGGCGAATTATGCTATTGAAAATCATTGCTGTCTGGGCGATAAGTGCGGCCGTGTCGTCTCCGGTGTTTGTTTTGGGTATTGTCGATAAAAGTAATGTTTTGTCCGACGGTATATGTGCACCAACGAATCCATCGTTTAAAATTTATGGGTCGATTTTTGCCTTCTATATTCCGTTCTTAATCATGATTACAACTTATGCGTTGACAATGCGTTCGTTAAGAAATGTTTTAGTTAACAAAAAGAAATACGATCGTGAACGACGCCGAAAACAAACATTCCGACCATTAGCACAAATTATAAATCAATACGCTGAAATTGCTCAAGGTATTCGACGGACATCATCAACAAAAAAGTCTTCCGTCCCACCGATCACAACAACATCGCCAAATTCGATTTTAAATAAAACTCCTTTCACCATCGTAACCTCAACATCACCAACCGACTCTCGTGCGCAATTCTTCGCTCCAAACCAATCCAACGGAAACTTACAACAGGACGAACATCCAACAAGTCCCATCAGTGAACATCATAATTCTCAACATTTGTCAATTAGCTACTTGAAACATACGGGGAGTAAAAAACGACGCTATCAACAGCAACAACAACAAGCTTTGTCATTAAATCAAACAAAAAACAGCGCTGATATGAGTACAGTATACGAAATAACGGAAAATTCTAAATCAACATCCAGTTCCTACGATGTGTCAGCGATTGTTGCCAATCTTAACAAGAGAAAATCTTTAGTTGCTAGTGAATTGCAAGCTATCGAACAGGATAAACCGATACGAACGGTAATCACTCCGATTCCCTGTGAAATCAACGAAAACGCACTCGTAGATGAAGAAGAGTCCAGTTCCACATTGGACGTCGAGAACCGAAGTAAGTACATACATTTCAAAGAATTTGACTAAGAGAGAAAATCACGAATGTGTTGTTTCATTTCTTGACAATGTCACTCTCTCGACAGTACTTTATCAGAAGGTACAGGTTGACCGATTCTTGTTAATTAGAATCCATTCATTTTTAATCGAAATAAAAGAGGCTTTCTTCTATCATTGTTCACGTAAATCATATTTAATTAGCGTACATCCGTCTTCCTATTGATGTCAAGACAGATCTACTTACTATTTCTATCAACTAGAACAGTTTTTTCCAGGAATGACCTGAGATATTTTTAGTCAAGTCAGTCGACATGTCTATGAAATAGGGAAGATTAACTTTTTTGTTTTGATTCAATTAAGATGAGACACGCAACACACTCTATGTGCAAATCGCATCGGCATCTCAACATTCGTCGCTGTCATTTTCGAATGAATCGATCCTATTAACAATTCCATGGAAATATTGCATGGAAATCATTGAATTCATTCGCCAATATTATATTTTCTTTTTTCCTTATCGATTAAATCCACTACCTATTGAAGATTCATTCAAATTTCATCAATCAACATCAACACCATTAATATATATCAGATCGATTCGACATCATCGTCATGTTTCCACGCAAACCAATCCTCCTACAGAAGTCAACATTCCACTGAATGATTACGCACCAGCTCCGTCGAAACGTCGATTATTTCCATTCAATCGTCAGCTTCTGTCGAATTCCACATTGATATTAACCAGTCTCTTCCGTCAATCTCCGGTGACACGTGTTCGTCTAAGTGAAAGTTCAACGAAATCAACTGTTCTATTTGCTCAACGTTTCTCTGCAGCTTCCTCATCTACTCAACCACGTTATCATCCATATTCTTCCAGTTTTCGTCGCCGTCGTCCATTGGAGTCAGAATTAGAATCAACGTTGCCCTTCGAACATCGTCCACGAGCTTCAACAGCTTCATCTTGTCTTGCGCCAACAACGAATCGACAGCGAAGTTATACCACAAGTCATTATTACAAACCATTACGACACCATTATCATTCTCAATCAGCTTATGTTATAGCAAATTCTCCGAAATCCTTTCACCAATTAAGTTCGACAACAACGAACACAAACTCTTCGGATTCCTCATCGGTTATGTATCGTTATCAATCAAAATTTTTAAGCACAGCTTCCAATCACCAACATCATAATCGCGTGAGAGTTGAAGACATTGTTGCTGCCAATGAACGTAAAGCTCTTCGAGTTCTAATGATTATCTTCTGTGTTTTCATTACCTTATGGACACCGTTTTTTATCTGTACATTTATCTCCGCTGTGTGCGAAGAGTGTCGGAAGAATTTGTCGGCAAATGTCTGGTTTTCTATCACATGGCTTGGTTATAGTTCATCAATGGCAAATCCATTTATATACACGATCTTCAGCGATGTTTTCCGGCGTGCATTTTTGAACATAATCTTTTGCCGAAGCAATGAACTACTCATCTCCAGACAATTGTCAACGAAATCTTCGTATCCAAAAGGTGGAAATCATCACCGTAAAAACGATCGGATATCGAATCGACGACACTTGACTCATGATGTGTCAGGAACATCGACACCGATACCTTTTCATTATCCGGCGATCATCGGCGGAAGTGATGCAACGATTTATGTGAATCGATGTACTTCAGATACACTTCGGTGATGACAGAAAAATAGATTTCATTAACTGTTGTTGTTTCTTTCTTTTTCTGTTACGAAAGCTATGTTTATTTGTAAATCTTATTCGGTTTTTCATTCAAGCTGAATCTAAAAATACATGAAAAAGATCTTGATTAGATAGTTCTGTTCTTATTTATTATGAGATTTACAAAAATAGAACTATAGCATCCTACTCATCTTCGCAATATCTTCGCGAGTGACGTGCGACACGTAGTGTTACAAGTAGGTTCCGTAGGATTACTCAGATATAATTACGACTTGTTGGGAAAAGTTCCTCCAGAGGACATTGCATAAAGTACTTGTCTATAAACTCGGAAAACTCTTGTTTGGTGTTACGCAGACTGAATTATAATTTTAATTAAAGTCTAGATGAAAATTGCATTGATTTATGGAGTCTCCGCCTGTATGGCGAAAAGGTGCACTGAGTCGAAAAATATCGACAGATCCTGCGTCGGAGTGCAAACTAACAACAAATTAGTTTTGCAATTTTGAACGTCTCCTTTTTTCCATCTAATTACGGATTGAATGTGATCTACGATACAAATTTTCTTTTTTGGGCACTATATAAACCAATAGGATAAGGACATCTATCGCTTGAACGCATGTTCTATGAGTGCATCTGTTAAAGTTTGAAAGAAGCAAAGGTGGCGACGGAAAAGTAAGTCAAAATGCACTATATGACTACTGTCGACGTGGCGATGAATATCACTACTTAAAGAAGTTATTATTTATAGACACAACTGATGTGAAGGAATTTGCTGTCATTTACGGGAAAATGTTTTCTTGGTTTCGCCAAGACCCGAATACTGATGCTGATCCCAAACAGCATTTAATGGGCTCAGCAGAGAATGCACTGATGCAAGCTTCTCATAAATTTCAAGGATACATGAAATTTGGAGAAGTCCTACATCTTCAAGGCCCATGGATTTCTGTGGATATGTTGTCCAGGGCAGTTTGTGATTTACAACGTCGTCATCCAATTTTACGCACTCGTCTTCGAATGATGCCGGATAAATCGGATAGTTTTTTTCTTGAAGAAGATGAAACCGTTCGATTGAAAATTCGCGACATAGCACGAAAAAGTACCGATTGCCAGACATTTTGGCGTGACGAATGGCGACAACGAGAAAGAGATACAACGACTGTTGGCGAAGGACTTATCGAATTTTGGCTTCTCCAGGTACGAAAGAAATGAACTTACCTTTTGTAGTTGTCTTCCATTCGAGGATCCGGAAGATGTCAATAATAACAACAGCCCACAAGAAATTATGATCATTTCTGAACATGCTGTGAGCGATGGTTTATCTCTTAGCAATATGGCACATGAACTTCTCGTTGCTCTATCTGGTGAAAATGAAGATCTATTCAAAAACTCATTAGATTGGCCCATAACAATGGAAGCAGCCGCACGAAATAGCCTTACAATGTTTGGTAGAGTGATGACACTCACTCGATTTATTTTCTCAGCGATTTATTTACGTTCAACAAATCGATTACCGACTGCAAGAGTGCCTCTTGCACCTATCGAATTCCCATTAACTGACTTGATCAATCATTCTCATACCGAAGCTTCTTACCTTCTATTAAACAAAGAAGACACTCAGGCACTACTCTCAAAATGTCGTCAACAAAACGTGACAGTTACTTCGGCAGTCAGTGCTGCAATCCTATGTGCTCTTTCAACATTTGTCAAATCTGATGCCAATCAACCTACACTTTTGAATTTTTCTATTGGAGCCGATACTCGTCGACGATGTACACCGCCTATTCCAAATCATGATTTTCGTTATCATGTTTCAGGTTTGATGTCATTTACAATACCAACAAATGATATTCCAACAACAACTGAAAATATTTGGCAACTAGCGAGAAATTTTGGGGATCATATGAAGTCATGTGTTGATGCTGGTCAAATCCTTGCTCTTGGTTTGATCATGGGAAAACTGTATCAGAAAACGTTCGGTGAACCAAATCTTAATGAACTTCCAACTTGTGGTGTATCCAGTTGGGGAATTTTACCCTTCAAAGAAGAATATGGACGATGGAAGTTCTTGGGTATGACTCCATTTGTTAATATGATTCGTGGAGTGATGCCATTTACTACTATTCAAACTGTAAATGGAGTTTTAACTGTAATGTATGTTGGAACTGATCCGGTGATTTCAAAAACCGTTTTAGAAGGTCTCCGCGAGACTACAATGAACAAATTGCAACAGATGATTCATGGTTGACTTTTCCTCAGCTTAGTTTTCTGAAAAACATTTATTTTCATTAAAACAAATTCTGCAAAAATAGACACTGAATCGACCGGCTACGTGCTATGAATGAGGTATTGTATTGGCTATACGATTAATCGGTACATTTCGTGTTAATATTGATGTACGCTCATTTTTTCGCTGGAATAACCGTCGACATTCCTTCCGAAAGTTTCGTGATGTACAAAAATAGACATAAAATGTCGAAGCACTATTGATATAAATAAGAAACGAATAAGCCATATAGGTAATAAATGATTCGATTTGAAGACGCAACGTTGTTTTTGCAAGATTCGACGTTACGGTTAAATAAAGTGTTTGAATCGGATATGGCGTTGTTGAGAAAATATAAACAATTACTTCCCATAGTAACATAATCATCAGACTAAAATCTCTTCGACGGATACGCACATAGGTAACATCATCATTTGTTCGGACTCGATTATGAATTAGACGTAAGTTACGCATTGTTTTCAATCCAAAGATGATCATCAGTATTGGAGGAAGAGTGCCAGCAACAAGAAAAGAATAAATACTGTAAACGAAACTGTACGTACCAAAGGTACTGCATCGTCCTGATTGAATTGTTAATAGAATTGGAATATGTAAAGATATGATTGGCCATGTTATGATCACACAAGCAATGACACGAACTGCTACTTTTACTTGACAATATGATCGAATGTATAGAGATGTACAACTCAATGCACAACGATCTAGACAAGCGAAAACTACCAAGGATCGACTGATCATCAGAGCCGAATGTAGAAGATACAAGCGTAATTTACAAAATGCTAACAGATACAATTCCGGATTGGGATGATCAAGAGAATAAAGCGTTGGAATCATTCCATAATTAATAATAAAGATGTTGATAAACGAAGCGATGAGAAGGTAACGTGAACAAGAATTTTTCCGATATTCTTTTCGATAAAAAACAAATACATTAATGATATTACCAAAATTTCCAAAGACTAAATAAGTGCTCATTCCATAACGCGTCAGACTTGCTTGTATGTCAGCTAGAAACGACATTTCTTCAGAATGATACAACACATATGCTTTCTGCTAATAAATAATTATACGAGAAGATAGATGTAGTCTTTCGTCTAAGAGTATTTTCCTCAAGCTAATTAGAAAATATGCATTATTATTAATGAGATGAAGATTTTACATATGAGCACGCAAGTTTGACTTCAAAAATATAGTAATACATACTTTCCTCTGGTTAACTTTCCATTTTGAGCTACACTATTCTTAATTCTGGATCAGTAGCGAAGATTGAGAGTGATAGGATAAAACTGAACCGTTTTCTACGAACGTCTGAATTTTATAAGTTTATGGAAAGCATTTTTCTCGACGATTAACAAATAAAACGAGACAATACGTGCTACTAGTTCAACACTACTCGACTTTGTAATGATCAATTGGATCTAAAGAGAATTATCAAAGATTCTTTCTTTCGTACGGTGAATCGAAATCTAAGAAGAGTTTTGATAAAATTTCCGGAAGGTAAACGCCTGTGAGCATCAAGACGATATCTTCTATTACAATTAATTAATTATGGAAACAGAACACAGACTAATCAAGAGTGTACTGCTGGCTGCAAGTTTCATACAATTGCGACGATGTTTAGCGAAAGAATTGCGTATGTTAATTACATGGCGCTTTCATTTATTTTTCCTTCTCGAAAATGGCCTCAATCCTAAACATCAGATAAGACAGATTCATACTAGAACAATTCTATTCTGATCCTTGAATAAGCGAGAAGGTCTTTCCCAGTGCATTTTAGTCTCAAGAGATTTTCATAGATCATAAAAATATCCAGAAGTGTAGAAAGAAGTCGAAATATACGCGACACATCTTTCATGGTTTTTCACATAATCTATTCGTTTGCGATCTTCGCTCTTTAGGAATATGTACTCAGACGAAGATTTATGTCACAGCGCATCTTAATGCTTTCTTATACTGTTCGAGATGCCAAAAAAACGTTTTCATTATCTTTAGTGATGAGGGATAATGCAGAAGCTCATTGCCTCTCCAAGACAGAATTTTTGTTCTGCTATGACTTCAATAAAATAAATACAGCTTAAGATTCGAAACAAGTTAAATACTGGATCAACACATTTTTGAATGCTGTAATAGAATGACCTTCATCGAAATTTTCTCGTTCGGGGTAAAAACGTGACTGATTTTGAAGACGATTTTTCTTCTCATAGATTGACTACTATTTCTCTCAATTCAGAAGCACGTTGCTTTTCAATCCATCGTATATAGTTTGGCTGTTGTAATGCGAATAATTTTCTCATCAGAATTTCTTCTGCAAACTGACGCAATATCTTTCCTATAAAAACCTACTTCTTCTAGATTAAAAACCAAATCAAAACTAACCATGGCACCGCCAACAAAGGCAACATCTGCTGCCGCTGCTTCCACAGCGTCGACAGAAAAACGGTCTACAGTTAAACTCGACACAGTTCGAGATATCGAACAACAAATGCAAAAACTATGGGCTGATTTGAAAGTATTCGAAGCTGATGCACCTGTACAATCAGCCGACAAGTTAGATTTCTTGCTTTTTCTATTGAATACCATCGAACTGAGTATTTCTCTTTACACATTAGTTCCAATACTTTCTTGGTCACGTTCCCGTACCCATATATGAATGGTCGTCTTCATCTTGGTCATACATTTTCATTATCGAAATGCGAAGTAAAGTATTTTTGTTGTTTGTCTTTGACTGCAGATTCTTGTCGTTTAGTTTGCCGTGGGTTTTCAACGTCTTCGTGGTAAACACTGTCTGTTTCCATTTGGATTCCACTGTACAGGCATGCCTATTCGAGTAGGATTCGCTATTACAAATAATCTATTGATCTCTTGTCTTCTGTTTTAAAGACAGCTGCTGATAAATTAAAGCGCGAAATGGAAGAATTCGGTTATCCACCTCAATTTCCTGTACCAGCGACTGAGAATGCTGAGGAGGAGAAAGCTGCATCAGCATCAGCAAAAGAGAATGAAAGCAGCAAAGTTGTTAACAAGGCAAAGAGTAAAAAGGTAAATTGTTTTTGACGATTGACATTCGAAGAAGATAATTTGCTTGTTGCTATTATTTAGAGTAAAGCAGCAGCTAAAACTGGAGGTGAAAAATATCAATGGCAAATCATGCGAAGTATCGGAATTGATGACGATGAAGAGATTCGACGATTTACTGATCCGCTCCATTGGATTGCCTATTTTCCACCACATGTCAAACGAGATCTCGAAATGATGGGCTTGAAGGTACTGAGAATACCTTAGCATTCGAATTGAACATCCTTCAATGAATATTTAGGTTGATTGGCGTCGATCATTCATCACAACAGATGCCAATCCGTTCTACGACTCATTCGTTCGCTGGCAATTTCATCATTTAAGAGATGGTGGAAAGATTGAATTTGGTAAAAGGTAATTCTTCACATTCACTTGCCATTCCTCGTATATATTTGATTTCTTCTATCCTTTCAGATACACAATCTATTCGCCAAAAGATGGACAACCTTGTATGGATCATGATCGAGGCAGTGGTGAAGGTGTAGCACCGCAGGAGTATACATTAGTTAAACTTCGTATTCACGATGATCACATTCCTGAGAAACTCAAACCTCATGTAACGTCATCGACAGCTGGTGTTTACTTAGCTGCAGCAACACTTCGCTGAATGAGAAAACAGAGACTAGTGTTGAATGGAGAAGAACTGATCGTTGAACCTCTATTCTTTGGTAATCCATCAAATAGATTCATGGCCAATCGATCGATTGAAATACGTACTTGTCCAACACGAAGACAAGAACGAAAGATATCCATTCGATGTTTGTTTGCCCTTTCACTGTAACAACAGCGAAAGGAACGAAAAGAAGTTGTTTTTTTTTCATGTTTTATTTGAATGAAAACTCGGAAAGATGACAAAGCAAAAAAGAAATTTGCATCGTTCTTCTTCTTCTCGATTGCTTCTTTTTATTCAACGAAATAAACTAAAGCGTTGCCAATATCTTGTTGCTCTGAAACGACTGTTTCATGTTTCAGATCCACTTGTAAAACTTGTTGTTTATTGGTTAATTCCACCAAATCTTCTAAGGGTATGTCCATGCTTGGTAATTTTCTCGAATGAAATTGTGAAATTCGAAAATAAAACAAACGAATCGTTTTGCTGAACCGTAAAGTTCGATCAGCATGACGTCGTAAGCGTTGCTCCAATTTCTCCACGGTATCACCATTGATCATCGGAATAGTCCATTCAAAATGACCAGAATAAGATTGTCGATTAATCAAACGAATGGAAATCATTGGTTCATATCGAAAATGAATCAATGGCTTTCCAGGTAAAATCTCTTCCAAATTGGGAATACTCGCTGCTTCAATTTCATTTTCATCAATCAAACGGATGTCCACTTGTTCGATATTCAATGTTCGTCGAAAATAATCTTCATTGTTTGATAAAACTTCATATTCATCAAAAGATAAATGACGATCCAATGCTTGAATATCTCTTGTCTTTTCCAAAAGATCTCGAGAATAAATGACAAATGACATCAATTTCTTCATGTACTTCTTGTCGATTTCTGGTCGATCTTTGAAGTGTTGAGCTAAAGTTTTTCCGTCAGGAACTTGTCGATTGTTGTTCAAATATAATTCTTTCAATTGATTAAGAACAAATATTTGCCACGATGGATATGAACGAGCAATGAAGATCGTCGCATGTGTTGGGTGTAGCGGAGGTTGAACAGGCACTCCTTTGGATTTATTCCCCGATTGTTGAGTTTTATAAGCAGTTAAACGAAGACGAAAGTCATGAGCGCTGTTAAGAATATGATTTTGAGAATCGATCAGTTTTTGATCGATTTTTCCTCCTTGTGGCCATTTGGCATTCATAATTGTTGTTTGTGGATGAATCAATTGGTAGATATAATCACAAATATGTGGACAAATCGGTGCTAAGAG
>CAJNOJ010000102.1:0-31194 GCA_905250025.1 Adineta ricciae
AACTTCATCTTTTACATACCTCGGCAATGAAGAATGAATATCGATCGAGAACAAGTTGTTGTTCAATCTTTTCTTTTGATTCGATAGCATAGCGGATAATTTTCGCCATATTTTCGATACTCTCCGTTTCTTGTTTATATTTTTCGCCAAGCCATTCGTACATACGTGTGTATGTCTCATCAGCTTTACTTTTCAATCCAACAACCGCTCGAGTAGCAATATCCCGAATAAGTATCAAACGTTCTTGACAAATTCGTACTACACAAAAATCAAACTACATTCACTTGCTGTTCGAAATCGAAAAACTTACCTTCATGTGCAATAGCAGCTAGATATTCCTCTTTTATTTTCGCTTTTAATTGTTGTTTCACTAACTGTTCAGGAGTCAATACTACAACTTCTGAAATAGCACGAAGAATGAAAAAACATCGATTGAAACAAATGACCATAAGAATTATTGTCATACGTACGTTCGACAGGAGCTTCTTCTGTCTTCTTCCCCTTTTTACCACTCTTTCCTGCAGAACCTTTTCCACCTTTAGCATCTTTACCGCCCTTCGCGTCTTTGCCTCCTTTAGCATCTTTACCACCGGGAGCAGCAGCCGCCGCCGCTGCAGTGGCCGCGGCTGTCGGATCGATATCAATACTCGCTTGTTCACTGGTTTGCTAGAATCGAAACAAACGCCCGTTTTTACAGAGCAATCTGAAAAGCAACAAAACGCTCACCATTTCATTAACATATTGATTAGCTAAACGATGTGCATCAAAGATCAACCGTTCATCCATATCTTCCGGTGGTGCAGGCGAAGGTTCACCAGCATTGGCTTCTTCTAATTTCTTTTTCGCTGCAGCAGCTTGATTTGGACGTTTCTTTGGTTCGGGTGGTTCAAACGCTGTTAGAGGTCGTCGCGGTACCAGAGGTAATCTGGAAATAATTATCATGGAATTTGATACTATTTATTCTATGTCTTTGCGTTTACTTTGGTTTGAGGCTTTTCGAAGAAGGATCTTGTTGAGATGCTTGTACAGTTGATTCCACCGTCTGCTGCGGTTCTTTTTCCTTTTTACCTGCTCCTTTCTTTCCACCTTTGGGTGACTTTGGTGGTGAAGGTGTTCGTTTACTATTCTTACTGGCTGATGCAGTTCGTTTGCCTTTTTTCGGCGTATCAGCTTGAGATCCGGCATCATCAGCATTTCCACCAGGTGAAGCAGGTGTCTTTGTTGCATCGTAATCAACAAGGCTTTCTGCGACTGACGGTGGTCGTTGTTCTGCATCCATCAGCTCAAACAAAGGTAATCGAGCATATTCTTGTTTCATTTCGTCAGGTATTGGTTGTTGCATCGATTTATAATAATCGCGAAGCATGCGTAGAGCATCCTGATATCGATCGATTTCACTCTATGCAAACATTACGAACGTTTTTCTGATTCTCATCAAGAAAAAATATGTGTTGCTTACCTGCATCAATGTGATATAATGATTTGTAAGTAGACCAAGATGATCAACAACCCATCCATCGTTTATGATACCATCACGTTCTTTTTCTGCTTCATCTTTGCGTTGTGTAGCAATGTCGTGCAGTGTATCGCTCAAATCTTCCACTCGTTGATGAAGTTCTTGTTTGAATTCATCATCATCACGAGCGTCTTCTGGTAAAGCGTTGAATTCCTACAAGATAACAAAAGAATATTGTCTTTTTTCTTGCTGAAAATACAGCCGAAACGATTACTTTAACAAACACGTCGACATATTCTTGTTTCGTATCTGGTCGATTAAGAAATACTTTAAAGTTCGCTTTCACATCGTAGAAGTGATCGATCAAGTAGGAACGTTCGAAACGAATATTTCGAAAGACAATTTTACAAGAATCGACATAATTTATTTCCACAGCACCATAATAATTTGACAGAATAGCAGCAATTTCCTAAAAACAGAACACTCTTATCAAATCTCATCGATGACGACTAATCTTACAGGATCAATCGGTTCCTGAACATAGATCCATTCTTCAGTGCCAGGTTTTGGCGGAGGTGGACCTTGTGGTACAGGTGGTGGTGCTTCCACAACTGGTGGTGGCTCTTCTCCTGAAATCACGGAAGTATACAAGAATTGTTGTCTGAACTAATCGAGTTTACCTTTTTTGCCTTTTCCACCTTTCTTTGCACTAGCTGCAGGCGATTGAGCCTTCTTGGCACCCTTTTTACCTTTCTTGGCTGCTTCTAAAAAGATGATTAACAAATTACAATTAGTTCTGTATAGGAACAAAAACTAGAGCGAAACTGGAACTGAAAATGCAAAAGGGCAAGTGACTAATCACTTCGAGTCGATTTGCGTTGTTTACGATACTTGATTTTCTTTTTTCTACTCTTTCTTTTCGAATTCAAATCAGAATTGTCTAAAAGCCGTGTATTGCGTTGAAACTATCCAGAATAAAACCTACCGGCTTCAGCAGCTTCACGAGCAGCACGTTCCGCAGCAGCAGCGGCCGCCTGAAAGAAGACAATCACGATATGGATAATAGATTAGTACGACATACGGCTTCTGCAGCTTGTTCTGCTTTGATCGCTTCTTCTTCTTCTGCCTTTCGTTTCGCTTCGAGTTCATCTTGTTCGCGAATTAAACGTTCTTCCTCCGCACGTCGTGTAGCTTCTTCTGCTTTTCTGACTTTCTCTTGCTCTTCATCTATATGGTTTTCGATTGCTCGAGTGAATTCATGGTACAGTTGTTCTTCATCCAATGGTGGATCGACTTTTGTTTCGTCAACAACAGCAACTTTCGAGTATTGTGAATAGAATTTCTCTATTCGAGGATACGATTCTTGAAATTGTGTTATACGATGTTGCAATTGTTCCATATCATTAGCAGCATCTTTTGTCGGGAACACCTGCTCTTGCCCATTGAATCCAGTTGCTGAACCACCCGGTGGTGGATTGTACTGTTCATGATATTCTTGATTCGCCAATGGTGCAACTAAAATACCGAAAGAGAGATGAAATGATGAAAAAGATTGCTAGGATAGTTTCATACACGATCGCCCAGCTGCACGTCGAATGACAATATTGTTCGATACATGGAAGAGAACGACAAGATCAATCGCAGATTTATATGGTTCAGGTGGCGGTGGTGGACGTGGATTCGGCGCTAAGAGTGGATCGAATTCTTTTGGTTTTTCTTCTTGATAATTAGATAATGCATTTTCCAGTAGTTTTACTTGATCATATGTCGTCGGAAATCCATCAATGATCCATCCTTCACCTTCTGGAACTCGTCTGGAAAGAGTTTTACAAATAGAAAACTTTATGGAATTTCGAATTTCCATACCGAAGACGTTCGAGAATTAATTGTACAGCCATTTGATCACTAAGCGCTTCGCCGGATTTCATCGATCGATGTATCATTGCACCGAGTCTCGCGCGATCACTCAACTGCAAATATGAAATATGAATAGATTTCAATTCTTTGAAAACGATGGATTTTTTTCTACCTTGCTTGGTTTTTCCTGTGGATGGCTAAGGGCGTGTGTGTGTGTGGAATCGGTAAGATCATTCAATGTTGGAGGAGGTGCTGCTGGATGTTCATTCGTTGTTGTATCTGAATGAAAACATGCGCATTAGGTAATGAACAAGTAATGAGAGAAATGAAATGAGCAAAATTGACATTTGAGCAAGACCGAAAAACCTGAGAAAGAAATATTCGCTGTTTTCTTCTTGATTTTTCGAGATTTCTTCTTTTTCTTTGCAGTATTATTATTATTCATATTCAATTGATAAGAATTAACAGTGAAAATGCGTGAACACAATGAAAAATTCCTTTCATCCGAAGAATGTTTGAAGATATTGAAGATATCATCTTCAGTTGTAACAATTATGAAATAGATCAATTTCAAACATCAATCCTACCTGCGTGCTCCAAGAAAGCATTTCCTGTGGAAGCCAGTACATTCTCATGATCAATTTTCATTGAAGTATCCATTTCCGTATTATCTTCATCATCATCATCATTCATTTCATTGTTGTTAAATGCTTCTACTGCTTCATGAAATAGCTGTTCAACGTTGATAACTGTCACGCCAGTTTCTAAAACAGATCGATGCATTTCTCAATTGTCAAAAACTTCTTCTATTAGTCAATTACCTTCACCATAGCGTCTCAATGCAGTCGATTTGCCTGAAAATGACTTTCCCAAGACAAGAATCTTCAATCCAAATGCTGGAAATAATGGCAATGCAAGTTTCTCCTACGATATCCGTTTTATACTTTCGTAGTTTCGTCAACTCGACCAAATAACTTACCGGTGGTGGATGTACGAGTTGATACAATCGATTGATAATATAACCGAAAATTGGATTATCGAAAGGTGGTACATGTGTAATAATTATTGCACTTTGACTACTCGCTGGTGGTTCCCACTCACCAATCATGTTTCGATATTCGTTGAAGTCACCTTCGTCTAAAATTTTCAGGCTTTCTTCTTGTAAAACAGTTTGAGCATGCAGTTTCTCATTTTGTCGTTCGATTTCTGCGAGTTGTTCTTCAGTGAAGCGTTGTTCGTCGTCGAATAATGGTCGATCACCAATAAATAGAGCGTTCCATTCGCGCCAGACTTTCGGAGGGATCAAACTAAAGTTCAAAGAGAAACAATGAACGGGATTTCCAAAAGGAAAGCAACTTACTTTTCGGTTAATTCGCGATATTCGCCTACTTTCAATGCGAAGTCAACTAATTGCCAAGTGACATGTGTACAGAAACCGACATTGTCCTTGTGTATCGTTTGAGCTTTTTCCGCCTGTAGAATATCATGTAATTCTTTATCTTTCTGGATTTGTTCAGCATATTCAAGTCGGGCTAAACGTGCCAATTCCTACAGGAGACTTCTATGTTTGAAATCTTCGTGTCCACCAAAATTTCCTTACCGCTTCACGGTCCATAGCTTCAATAAAGTCTTGTCGTCGACGGATCTCTAATTGCTTCTCGTAAGCAATACGATTTTGACGAAGAACATCTTTTTCATGACGAGTTTGTAGTAATTCAACTGCCAGACGTCGCTCGAACTGAGACTGACGAAGTAGATGACTAACAAGTGATTCTTCACGTTTGGAATCCTATTCGAGATCTGATAAGAATCATTTCGATTGAATGAATTCTTACTTCAATAGCTTCAAGTGCACGAAGTTGATCAACTAGAACTTTTCGACGTCGCTTTTCTCGTTCACGTCGAGCGTGAACATCTTCTTGTAGACGTCGTCGAATTTCCAGAATATACGGATCGACTTGACCTGTTTGTAGTTGTTTCGAGTATGAAACTAATTCTTTTGAACCTGTCGTGCCAGCCTTGATTAGAGACTCTTTCGTATCTTGTTCATAAGGTGAAGATATCTCCATGTCAGAAACGTTCATTGAATCTCTAAATTTTTAAACAAAAAGACTTGCTTTGTTCAACTCTCTTCAATATTTCATACCCAGTGCTGTTTTCATCGAAACCTTCGTCATCATCGTATTCTGAATGTTGTAAAACACGTTTTTCGAATCGACGAATTTCGTTCATGGTATCCTAAATATCTCAACTCACATGAACTTCAAAAATCACTTTCAACCAAACCTCCATTTCGATTTCTTTCCTCAGTTTGCGTTTTTTCTCCAACGCCTGTTTAGTAAACAACGGCGGTGTCTTGGGAATCATCACCACACTTGCTCTAAAAATAGAACAACAATCGAATTTATTGCTCGGATAAATCTTTCAATGTATATATAGATCGATAGATAGTAGCATGCAAAGCAATATAATATAATCAAAATGAATAACGATTGAGAGAGACATGCATATAATGAGAGTTGACGAACGAACTTACGGCATTGGCTCGATTTCGAGCTCATATCCAAGATCGTGTTGTTGTGATCTAATGTGAAAGGGTTGTTTTTTTTTGTTTCATTTTATCAAATATATGTCAAGAGATATCGAGGAATGTGTTTGAAATGACCGAGAAAGAAAACGGATTGATATCTTACTTGATTCTAGCTGTGATTTCAGCATCTTTCATTCGTTTTTCTTTCGAACGATTGAGAAGGTACTGTCGTTTAGATTCGTATTCTTGTCGTTTTTCTTCTTCGGCAGCATTTCTATGATAGAAAACAATGGCATTATGACAAAATAAGTTCGAACGAATATCTTCATTTACTTTTGTTTGTTGATAATTTCACCTTGACGTTCTCTATATCGTTCGTATTTATTGACTACTTCTCCTAAACTAAGATCGCATTGACGAGCTGTTCGTTTTTTGATTGACTAAATAACAACAGTGATTCAATTAGCAAGAAGTTCAAGTTTAGAACAAACATCTTCATATTGCTGCGATTCGACTTGTCCGAGGAACTTCGTGGCTGGTGCTAGCATTGTTTCCATTGCTGTTCCAGTTAAATTTCGTTTCTTTTTTCGATTTAGAGCTGAGTAGAGTGAATAGAGAAGTTGCTGAATGGCTCCCTTCTCCATGGTCATTACTTTCCGAGCATCATTCGTATTAAAGGCAATTCCGAGAAGATGGAGTGTACGTTCTATTCGTGTGAAATTGTTCAATTGAGATTGTGGATTGCTAGATACGAGAATCGACTTCAAATCATCGCAGAGAAAAGGCCTTGTCTACGCACTTGCCAGTACTAAACTGAGGGAAATCCTCTTGAAGACCATATTTTGAAAGAATTTCACCGATAAGATAACCTGTAGCAAAATCACCAGCAAGAGTCTGACTGGAGTCTATCAAAAAACAAACATCGAGATTTAGTTTAATAATAAAAAACTTTTCATAGGAGAAAATTCTCTACCGATTTTTTGTGATAATTGAACATCATTATTGAGCCAGTCTATCAGAATATGAGACATAGTTCCTGTTTGTGTTTTCCAAAACACGAACCGTTGTTCGATTCAAATACTTGTGATCCAATAAACAGAAATAGTCGTTAAAACATTGCCATTTGCTTCTATTTGTTAATTCAAGTTACTTAGCAACACGAAAGGTTCCGATTATCGTATGAGGTCGTTCATAATCGACTTCTTCGTATTATTCGGAACAATTAAGAATGAACGAAACCGATTTTCTGTCTAATTATTACCTCTATATTGGTAACCTAGTTGCGTGGCGACATCTCTCGAAAGAAGAATGTTTCTGGGTCACAATTAAATTGTGTCTGTATACGTGATGTTTACTTAACTGAATAAAAGAACTGTTGAAATCGAATCAATTTTTACTCCGCGACACGTTCAGTCCAGGAAACATGAAGCAAAAACAAGTCAACATTGATTATACGTTAATGGTCTATTCATTCGTCATTAACTATTCTATTAATGTTTTCGAACATGTCAAAATATGCTCCCGCATCGCATATATTTATGCATTCAAATCAATTCCCGATCAAAGACTAATTTTTCTCAAACAAATCAGTTAATAATGCCAGATATGTTATTGTAAATGTTATATTCGGGTCTTAGTAAGAACATATGGCTTTTTTTTTCAAAACAAAAGAAATCAGATCTTTTCGACAGCATTTCAATAATAAATCAGAACTTGTTAGTTCTGTTCATTCGATAATTTCACATTCTTTTTTATACGTGATGTGATTTCAGTCAAAAAGTCTCACAACTCCAGAGTTCGACTCTGCATTTGTGTAACTATCATATTGAAATTCAAGTATTTTGATTCATCCTGTTTTCTGCTGCTGAGTTCCTGTGTGATTTGACATGGAGCGGAAATATGATTTTCTTCGTTTTCCTTCATAGTTCTCTCTCTCTCTTCGTTCATTTCTCTTATTTCACACGTCTTGATAACATACATATAAAAAAAAAAACAAGTCATGTTAGCCTATATTTACTTATTTTTTATGTTTACAACACTGACTTATCTCAATGCAATACCGGTATCATCAATAAATCTCGAATCTGATCACGATAATAGATTATTGGATGCAATTCTTCTTGAACGACTCGGTCTGGCTTCCACTTATCATTTGACTCATCCACAGCACGAGAATGATTATCTAGTCGATAATGAACTTCTACATGGCAAACGAGATATCGAAAAGAAATGGGCCAAATTCCAAGCTGGACGAGCAGGATATACAATTGCTTTCCCCGCACTTATTCGTACTCGTAGATAACTCAAAAGATGAACGAAAAGATTTAGCATTAAAAGACACAAAACATCGATAAACTCAATTTATTTACTTATTTTATCTGTATGTTAATGATCTAATAAAAGAGAATTACTGGAAAAGAGTAAATTGGAGAGAAACAAATCGTTCTATGTGTCGATCGCATAGATATAATTTCAAAATCGATTGTGATTAATCTGAAGTAATTGACGAAAATGATTCTTTTGATTGGCTATTTCGTAGAATTAATCTTTTTGTTTTTGTTATTGATATGTATCTCACAATCATTTTCAATAGGATTGTAGGAAAATGGTCTTAAATTAAAAAAATATCATTTCATTAATGTATATAAATACAACCATATCTTAGGTTGAGTAAGCCATAAAATCGAAAATATGTCAAGTATTCGCTCTTTGACCATTGCTGTTTGTCTCGCTTTTATTTACGTAAAAGCTACCTATGGTGCGGAGTGTTGGTCCAAAAATGCTTGTATAGACACGAGTGTGTGCGCATCGAAAGGTGGAAGTTCTCAACGCGGTCTTTGCAGTGGTGCTAGCAACATTCAATGTTGTTCATGGTAAGCAAAATGATTATTATTATTCACTTCGAAGATTGATACTCTTCGCTTTCAGCTCAAATTGTATGGATGCAACTACTTGTAAAGCCCGAGGAGGTGTATCTCATACTGGCATTTGTTCCGGTGCAGCAAATATGCAATGTTGCAAAATGGGATCTGTTGTAGAACCTGTTAGTGGTACTACACCAACAAACCGAATGTTAACCGACTTAGCTGATATCCTTCGTGGAGCTGGTCTTACTGTTGTTGAAGTCGATGGTTGGAAAACACGTGGTCATGGAATAATGGCTTCAGCTAAAGGCATTTTGATTCATCATACAGCTGGTCCAGCTTCAGGTGATTTTCCTTCGTTAAGAGTTGTTCGCGATGGACGAACAGATCTTCCCGGTCCACTTTCCCAACTTGGCTTAGGCCGTACTGGAACATGGTATGTCATCGCTGCCGGTCGTTCGTATCATGCTGGTGAAACAATTGACAATTCCATATTTGGCAATTCCAATGCAATTGGTATCGAAGCTGAAGCGACAGGTGTTCCATCAACGAATACTGGACATGCTCACTGGCCAGATGTGCAATACCAAAGTTATATTCGTGGTGTTAAAGCTCTTCAAGCTGCCTATGCTATTCCAACTTCGCGTGTACTAGGTCACAAGGAAGCTGCCGTACCTGCTGGACGCAAGCCAGATCCAAACTTTTCTATGGATGAATTTCGTGCTGCTCTCAACCAATAAATTTCATTGAAAGCTAATTTCTCATAATCGCTTTGAGAAATGCTATTTCTTGAATAAAATCGAATAAAATAGTTTTCTCTTCTACAAGTCGTTCTACTTCAGTCATGAATGAACAAAAGCGAAAGAATTTTATATTAGGAAAGATTTTTATTCAAATTCAAAACAATTTTGAATGATACACTGACAAACATTGAAAATCATCATAACTTGAATGAATGAATTGCGTCGTGATCTATTAATAAGTGTTTGGCATTTCAATTAAGCTAAATGAAAAAAATATCTTGACAATATGAATAAGTTCTCGATCCAACGAACCTGAAACGCAAGCACTTTTATCAATTGTATACATTTGAATACGGTTGTTGTTTGTATCGGCAACATACAAATTACCGTCACGATCAAATGCAACATCACGTGGAAAATATAACTGAGCAGGACTGCTACCATATCCTGGTCCACCAATGATTACCTTACCAGCTTGAGCATTGTCTAACCAACGAACAACTCGTGTGTTGATGTACTCAACTACATAGACACTGCCCATTCCATCGACGGTGACACCCATTGGTTTGTATAATTGATCGTCAGCATTTCCGAATCCTTTACTGGCAATTGCAAGTTGACCTTCTTGTGCACCGGCTAACCATTTCATAATACGATTGTTGCCTCGATCGACAATGAAAAGTGTTCGACTTGCATCAACAAAGATATTATAAGGTGATGAAAGTTGATTCAATCCGTTGCCACGACCATTGCCACCAGCAACAATAAGATTATCCGGCCATTTCATGACAAGATTTGCTTCTAAATCAGAGACGTACAGTGATCCTTGATTGTCAAGTGCCAAACCCCAGCATGAGATATCCTTCAGAATAGTTTCACCTTGTTTCTCATCTTTTCGATATTTCAACACCCGTTTATTGTCTCGATCGCAAACATAAACATTTTCATCACGATCAACAACAACTTTGGTCAGTTGGCCTAATGGTTTACCATCGACCTGGTCATTTCCATTGACAATAACTTCGCCATTACTGGCACCCGATGACCATTTCATGACTCGATGATTATTTGTGTCAGCAATGTAAATACCACGATCATCAACGAACAATCCGTTTGGATAATACAGTTGATTCAATCCCGATCCAAGTCCGAGTCCTCCAGCGACAGTGATACCATTTCGATTCCATGTTGCACCTTGACAAACACTATCAATAGGAGTAGGAAGAGGAGATACTGCTTGATGGAGTGAAAAGCATGAGAGTAAAGAGAGAATTAAATGATATTGTATGCATACCATTTTGGAAAATGTAACGTGCACTGAAGATTCTGTAATCTTTTAAATATGAGAATACAACGTGGGCGAGAAAAATCGAGGTGAGACGAAAGCAACGAAATGAATATGCGCGTACATTTCTTTAATCTTAAATGGTACTAGGTGCTTTGTGGAGAGAAATAGGCGATTCTATTTCACATGGTTATCGGCAAGATTCGATATGTCGAGGGTAGATTTCAAAGCGCTTAAAACCGATCGACTCAGTAAATATTATTACAATATTATCAGGCCATATCATTAAAAAAAAAGATACTCTGCGATGATTTTTCAATAGAAGAAATGCTATTGTTTCCATACCAAACAGACGAATGAAAAGTACATCGATTGAAAACTATAATCAGGGCATGTGATAAGGTCATATGTAATACCTTTCAACGATGAAAGCACCATTCGTTGCTTACTAAGTATAATTGATTTGATTTTGAGAGTTACGAACGATATAATGAAGTTTAGTTGGAAAGTGAAAAGACGAAAAATCGATTTTGTTCGCTTTTACCGTAAATGTCTGAATGAGAACTGGCTTCGTTTTGTTATGTCATACCAGAATTTATGTTTTATGATAATTCAAATCGGTTTTCATCAGAGACGATAAATGCTACAGTTATCAGAACATGTTTTGATAGATTATTTGTCTTTGGTTGATGACGATCGAAACTTAAAAAAACATCAATATGCGAACTAAAATCCCTCTGTTGATATGTGTTCTGTAAATACATATAAATTATATCCAAACATAATTCATTTGACAAAATACATAAAGAAGGGCAAAGAGAAAACAACTTCTCTCTGGTTGAGTGCATTTTTCTGATGCAATGAAGCTCATGCATCCACTCAGCTCATTTCTTAAGAACATACAAATGCCTATAGCTATAATCCTTAGTCAATGCAATTGAGAACAAATGGCCGAAAGAAAAGAAAAAAATGTACTTATACGCATGAATACATGGCTGATGCAATACCTAGAAAAAAAACCCTTTTTCTTATATTCAACGTCAAGAAGTGCATCGTTCGAGAGTGTATATATAAACGATACAGACGAACAAGCACACATTATTTCTCATACAAGTGCTGTTGGTCATCGGCAGCGTCTCGTATTCAAGCGTCGTTCGTTGTATTTGTTATACTCATATTTATATTAAATTCAACATCGAAGAAACAAACTCGTTTGGGTCCACCGATTTTATTACACATTCGTGTTCAATACTATTCTCCTACTTACTTCGTCCTATCTGAGTAAGATCGTTTTGTATAAAGAAATCTCTGATCATTCGTTGTCATTTTATGTGTAGATTTATGTATTACTGGAGTTTTCTAAGTAACTCGTTTTCATGGCAAACAGTCGATCGCAAGATCCTCTGCCAGCAATTTCTATTTCTACTGATCATGTTATCGAAACATCGCTGGCTGAACAACCCGAACCAGCTATTGAATCAGCAAATGATAATTTTCATATGTATTCTCGCGATGATTTATTTCTTCGTTTCCAAACAAATCAAACTACTGGCTTATTCACCGATCAAATTCTTCAATTCGTAAAACAATATGGTGAAAATAAATTGACCCCACCTAAAAAACCGAATTACATTTGGATATTTTTCTCTCAATTATTAACTGGCTTTAATATCTTCTTATGGGTCGCAGCGATATTTGCTTTTCTTGCTTGGAAACCATTTGGCGAACCTGATCCTCAAATAGCCAATTTGGCGCTGGGCATTCTCTTGTGTTTGATTATCTTTCTCAATGGTATTCTCGATTCATATCAAGTTATTAAATCAATCAAAATTGTAGCCTCGTTCGCCAATCTCCTTCCAACGTTAACAACTGTGCGACGTGATGGTGTTGAACAACAGATTATTGCAGAGAAACTCGTTCCAGGTGATATTGTACTCATTCGAATGGGAGAAAAACTTCCAGCTGATTTACGTCTGATCAGTTGCGATGGCTTAAAGGTTTGTCTATAGAATTGGTAGGAAGAAAGTTGCAAGTATTGTTATTCATAGGTGAACAATGCGAATTTAACCGGCGAATCGAAAGCAGTTTCGTGTACAACTGAATGCACGCATACAATAATGCTAGAATCGAAAAATATTGTTTATTGTTCTTCAATGGTTGAACAGGGTACTGGAGAAGGTCTTGTTATTGCTACTGGAGATCAAACAATGATTGGTCGCATGTCGAAATTGACGCAAGGAAATGGTGGAGATGAAGTCACAGGTAAATTTAGAATTTAAAGCATAATGACAAGTCGATTGATGCAATTCTTATCTCAAGGACTTCATCGCGAATTCAATCGTTTTCTGTTGTTCGTTTGTGTTGGCACGGTCATTGCCGTCGCAATCCTATGGATAACTTGGGGCGCTTGGCTTCAACGAGATCATCCCACGTTTGTTACTTACAACAATAATATTGTAAATTCCGTTGGCATGATCGTTGCTTTTCTTCCTGTTGGTCTTCCATCATGTGTGACATTTGGTAAAGAAATATTTACAATGGAAATTTTTCATTTTGAATAACATCTCATTGATTTTAGTATTGACTATTGTGGCGAAACGAATGTATCGACAGAAAGTTCTTGTCAAAAGTCTTCAAATCGTCGAAACTTTCAATTCGGTTTCGGTCATCGCAACAGACAAAACAGGAACTTTAACACAAAACCAGATGACAGTTACACATCTGCTTTGGGATCTAGACAAGACATTAGCTCTTCCAAGTATCCACTCGAACGAATCATCGTCTTCTCAACAACCGAATCCTTCCGATCGAAATACGCTGGAAATGATCGAACGTCGAGCATCACGTACAACCAATGTATCGATTGATGTTATTCATGACCTCTTACTTGGTGCCTGTTTATGTAATAATGCTGAAGTACAACTTGTTGCCAATGTTGAACTTGGTGGTAATACAGCTGACATGGTACGTGAAACGAAGATTGTTGGAGATGCTGCTGATACTGCTCTGTACAATATGTGTAGTCGTGCTTGTCAGATTGATATGATAGAAACACGTTCGAAAAATCGCCGTTTACAAGTTCTTCCATTTAATTCTAACATGAAACTGATGATCTCAGCGAACAAACTAGAAAACTCTCCATCGATGGTTTTGATCCTGATGAAAGGTGCGCCTGATTATGTTATTCAACGCTGTTCCACGTACAAAACAAACCAGGGCGATGTGGAATTATTAACCAATGAGATTCGGCAGATGATTGTCAAACGACAAGAAATCTTTGGAAAAGATGGCTATCGACTTATTGCCCTATGTCAACGAAGTCTTGGGGAAAACGAATTCAATGAATATGTCAACGAAAACCACTCCGATCATTTACATGGATTTCCATCGGATAACTATACTTTCATTGGCCTATATGCACTAATCGATCCTCCACGAGATGAAGTTCCAGATGCTGTTTTGAAAGCTCGTCATGCTGGTATTCGAGTAGCTATGGTCACTGGGGACCATCCAACGACGGCAAGATCAATTGCTAATCAAGTGAATATACTGTCGTCGGAAATCTCGCTCAATAACGGTATTGATACATTTCAATCGACAAAAGATCAAAGTGGTAAAATTATCGTTGATCTTTATCGAAATGATAATTTATTAGAGAAACATGAAGTTGCTCACATAACAAAACTTGACTTGGATATCAGAGAACGCAATCATTCCGATGGGAAGAAACTTTCCTGGTACAAACGAATGATTGGTGCATGTAAAAATAATTTTTCGGATCCAACCAGTGGAAATGCAAATGAAGGTGTCAATCGAATGAATTATGTACCGTATGGTGTTGTTGTAAGTTGAAAATCTTCATGAATCAATTCGATCATTGTTCTTCTTACATAGGTGACGGGACGTGAAATCGAAAATATGGATGATTATATGTGGGATTGGGTTTTATTGCATCAAGAGATCGTCTTTGCTAGAACATCACCGGAACAGAAACTTAGCATTGTGACAGAATTTCAACGTCGTGGAGAAGTTGTTGCCGTAACTGGCGACGGAACAAACGATGCGCTTCCATTAAAATATGCTCATCTTGGTGTAGCCATGCAATCGGGTACGGATATTTCAAAAGATGCTGGTGATATGATATTACTTGATAATAATTTTTCATCGATTATCCGAGCTATTGAAACCGGTCGATTAGTTAGTGACAATCTTAAAAAAGTTGCGATACATTTGCTCCCGGGAGGTACGGATGATATATTTGAAATACGTTTCTCTTCTTAATCATTTACTCGATTTAGGATCATGGTCACAAATATGGCCGATATTTTTCAATTTATGGTTTGGTATGCCGTTGGCATTGTCAGCTTTTCTAGCAATCACGTTCTGTATGATCAACGATGTATTTCTTTCATTAGCGATGGCAAATGAAAAACCCGAACGTGACATTATGGCACGTCCACCATCAATTCGTTCGAAAGATCGAATGCTTAATCTACGTTTATTATTCCATGCATTCATGCTTGCTGGCAATGCTGCCACATTCGTCGGATTTTTCAGTTACTGCTACTATTGGATTGATAATGGGGTGCCATTTTATTCGTTTATGTTTACATTTGAACACTTCGGTAAAGATCTTCCTCTTCCACAATCACCGGAAGAGCTACGACGAATGACATCAGCTGCTCAGAGCGCTTACTATTGTTCGACATGCGTTTTTCAAATGATAAATTTTTTTGCTACGAGAACACGTTATGCATCGATCATTCAACACAATCCATTCTGGGGTCAAAGTCGAAATTGGTACGTCTTCTTGGCTATTATTGGGTCGACAGGCGTTCAACTTCTTGTTACGCGTATTGTCTGGTTCAACAATACATTTCAAACTCAGCCTATACCTGTGAAATACATCGCGCCCACGATTGGTTTTGGTATACTTTGGCTTCTTATTGATGAATTAAGGAAATTATGTGTACGCAAATGACCAAAAGGCATTCTAGCTAAAATTGCTTGGTAAATTGGATATACTAATCAGAATTAGTTTAGATTCTAATCATTAATCAAGTTTTTAATGAGTTTGTCAATTTATTTCAGAACTAAACTATGTATTTTCTATTTCGTTGAATATCTTTCTATATATCAATAAACTCGTTTGAAAACAGATCATCAAATCCATCTAGACATAATAATTTGCAAGACAAATACGAAGAAGTCACATGGCGAACAAAATTTTCGAAAAATATTTCATTTGATTGGGAGCCTGTCAAGGACGAAGAACAAAAGTACTGTTCGTCGTGTTTTTTTCTTTTCTCTCTATTTCCAACTGTGTTTGCACGCCTCGAAGTAGTCTGACTCATCGCTCGTGATTAATACGATAATTATGCCGATGAGAATGATTTTTCTTGTTTAGTAGAATTCAACCACCTTCCCCGTCCACATGTAATAACAAAAGCTCGAAGATATTGAATGTCGTTGCTGATTTACTCATCAGCTTACGCATTCGCTCAGACCGAAAAAGCTAGTAGAACAAAAAAGTCAATATTTCCCTATCTATGATACAGGAATAACGAGACGAGAGAGAGAGAGAGAGAGAGAGTGGGATTTTGATTTTTGTCCCTCATTGTGACTCACAGCGAGAATCGTTTGTATATAAGCGACTAAATATTGTCGGATAAGCAGCAGAAATTTGGAAATTTTTATACACTTGAACGAATGGCTATCGTTTGTCTTGGACTAATTGGTATTGCAGCTGTTGTTGCCATCATTGGCGTGGTTCTGTTAGCTATTTGTGTCGGCGGAGTCATTATTCTACTCTTGGTAATGCCATTGTCATCAAAATGAATTTCTTCTATCAGAATACTATTGAAATTCTTATTTTCATAGACTTGCTGTTGCTGTCCAAAAGTCATCGCGATATGTAGAAAACGAAAAAAGTGCAAGCCACCACCGCCGCCTAAAGACGAAAGGCCTTGTGCCGAACGAATTAAATTTCGAGAGTGTTATATTTGACTGTATTTCATTGGAAGATACTATTAACCTACGACATATAATGTTTGTTCGCCCGATCAGTACTGTAGCTTAATAATAAACTTCGTGCTATATATCTATAAATACATAAAGAACAATATTCCTTTGCTATTTGGTTCTCTAGAGATCGGGTTCTTATTATCAGCTCTCCAAGATAATTCATTAACTCTAGAAGAACGTAAGAAGGTGGTAACTGGTTGAAATTTCATCCAGTTTCGACTATAACTGTTAGTTTTGAACCAATTCTCACAACTTCTGAAAAATCAGCTCAAATTTTTGACACATCAGTTGATATACGTAGGGTATAACAACATACACATTCACGCATTGTTCGCTACCAGTTTCCTATAGGGTATGAATGGCATGCATACGTACAAAGAAAGAGAAAAGATGTCTATCTCTTGTATCGATCAAGAGTATGAAGATGGAACAGAACGAGTAAAGAAACATGGATATGTAAACGAGTGTCTACTCAATACACTCTAATACATTATATAATTCAAGGAAAACAATCATATCCTTGGATTCTACATCTACGATGGCTACAGCAACGTTTCATAGTAAATCTACGGCACTTGATGTTGTTCATAGTTTAAACGTAAACTTAGATGGTCAGATTGCTATTATTACCGGTGGTACATCAGGTAAACCAATTACACTGTGAAATATGTAGAAAGAATTAATCGATCAATTCTAAGGTATTGGTCTAGAAACAGTACGAGCGTTAGCGTCGATACATGCACATGTTATCATTCCTACACGAGATCTGACTAAAGGCAAACAAGTGGTAGAAGATATGAAAAAGTCAACTGGAAATAAAGCTATTGAAGCAATTGAGTGTGATTTGACGTCACTGGAATCAGTTCGTAGTTTTATTTCTGAATTTCATACTCGTCAACTACCGATCAAAATTCTTATCTGTATGTATTACTAGTTACTTCTCATTTTTATCGAGACATACATATGTAATAGGTAATGCAGAAACAAAGGCTTGTCCATGTTCGAAAACAACCGATGGCTTCGAATCACAATTTGCTGTTAATCATCTTGCTCATTTTTTTCTCACAACAAGTCTTTTGCCAGAACTCGAAGCAGGCAAGCCATCACGTGTTGTCATAGTTAGTTCCGTTGCAAATAAACGTGGTGGTATCAACTGGCATGACATCAACTGGGACAAGAAGTACGACAAATGGCTTGCTTACAGTCAAAGCAAAACTGCTAATATTCTTTTTGCTAAGCAACTGGATAAGTTATATGCATCCAAAGGTATCCATGCATACTCTGTTCATCCAGGTGGCATCATAACGAATTTGCGACAGAATATACCAGAGAAGGAACAACGAGCGATGGGTTGGTACAAGGACGATGGAACATTAATTGAAGTCTTTAAAACTGTGGCACAAGCTGCATCAACAAGTGTCTACGGTGCTTTAGCACCTGAATTGGATCATTTTGGCGGAGAACATCTGGAAGATTGTGCGGTTAGTAAAGGTGTCAATCCAGATAAAACAGCCTGGGGCATAGCACCGCATGCTGCAGACATGGAAGCAGCTGAGCGTCTATGGAAGTTAAGTGAACAAATGGTGGCATCGAAAATGCATCTTTAATCTCAGAATTTGAGTGTAATATACATGAACTAGAACTTGATTTTGCTGTTTTTGTGAAAAATATGATTCTATATAAACAAAATGGAAGAACGAGAGACTACAAAAAAGTTCGGTGCGTCATTCAGCTATTATTCTTGTGTTCGACTGAATCGACCGAGAAAATTACTTCGTGATGTGTAGTTTTTTTTATCACGTGGTTATGACACTTTTAGAAAATGCACTGTCTCGTTTATAGGCTGCCTATTTTTCAGAACTAAGATTAGGTATTTTCTATCGTATTTGATAAATTTTCAAATTAAAAGAGTATTGAGGATTAATATTTTAATACCCTTTTGTCCTCGTTTTCTGCCTAATGGGTTATTTCTTCGTCTTTACTGATGTATATAAGGCGCCATCAGCCAAAGGCTTTCAGTATATTTTAGGAAACAGTGTAAGTAACTGCTAAATTGTCAAATATTCTTTATCTAAATGGTTTTTTTTCTTCGATAGTCTATCAATTGTAACCATGCTCGCTACCAACGTATTCTCGATTTTAGTTTGTTTTTTTCTGGCCCATGCCACTTATGCTTTTCATGGAAATATTTCCATGGCGGATGATGGTATTCAACCACGAGTTATGCTTACGAACTTAGCCACTATTCTTCGAAATGCTGGCCTCGATGTCACAGAAGTTTCTGGCTGGGCAACACGTGGTCATGGCCAAATGACTGCCGTTAAAAGTATCATTTGTCATCACACTGCTGGTCCAGCAACCGGTGATATGCCTTCATTAAATGTCATTCGTGATGGTACTTCAAGTCTTGCTGGCCCACTAGCACAATTGGGATTAGGTCGTAGTGGTAAATGGTTTGTTGTTGCTGCTGGTCTTTCCTATCATGCTGGCGTTGTTACTAATTCAGCTTTGTATTCGAATGCTAATGCTATTGGCATCGAAGCTGAAGGTACAGGTCTTCCGGCTACCAATAGCGGACATACATACTGGCCTGAAGTTCAGTATCAAAGTTATTTGAAAGGTGTTCGTGCTCTTATGAAAGCTTTTAATGTACCAAAGGCTAATGTTCTTGGACACAAAGAAGTTGCCTCACCATTAGGTCGTAAGATTGATCCAAACTTTTCTATGGATGAATTTCGTAATGCTCTTTAAACTCAAGATGTTTCTATACTTTATTCACTTTTTATTGAACGAAGATTGACGCATTTTCAATAAAAATGAGCTCATATCAACATTTTATCATCACTGTCATTCTAATTCCAGTAATACTCAAGATGAAAATGTTCTTTTTATCAAGTGTAGAATATCACACAGTATATTAAGTTATATAAAAGTAGAAAGCGGTAAATGTAGTTGCAAGCATCCTTTTAACATCTAATTGCTGCTTGTGAACAATAGTGACGATTCTATTTTTATTGCAAATAGCAACAATCTGCGCTTCGTAGTACTTCTTTACAACATAAACATTAGTTAGGTCTACATTCAGTTATTTCTTGTTCCATAAACACAATTTTCAACTAATATTAACATAGGCTTCCTGTTTTACGTCTCCATCGGTATACAACCAGAAACTTAGAGTGTAGATATGTCCGATTGTAACATTAAAATATTGATGTAAATAATCATAATTTCCTTGACATGCCCCTTCGTAACAGTTGGAACTATTGTGACAATTAGTTTGAACGAGACTGCTTTGTTTGCCAGAAAGACAACTTTGACTACTACATGCTATTTGCCAACCAACTAATGAAGCTGCTTCAAAATTTCCGTTGAGTAACATTTCAATACCGGATGCATTTATATCAATAACACTAACATCATCGAGATGCCAAGTAAAGGATGGATTCTTAGCCTTGAAACCAAACTCAAGAAGAACAATTCCAGTAGATATCGCTGTGTAGTTGTACATTTGCCTTTGATAAGTAGTCGGTGATGTTGTATATGTAGCAATACGTGCAGATGATGGCATACATGAAACATCTATGAAAAAATGTCAAAACTAAAGATTTTCCTGTTGTACTCACTCATAGTTGTAAATGGCATTGTCGTCGTAGTATATGATAGCGTCGTATCTAGCTAAATAAAGTTTCTTTGCTGCTGAATCTCTCGTTATTACTTACTAGTAGGATATGCCTGAGTAAAGATGATTACTGTGTTCCTTTTACTTATAACAGTTAGCTGTAACCTTCCCTCCCATCTTGCTGCTGAGAAAAGTGAACATTTTTGCAAAACACCGTCATAATTTGCAAGAGAACAAGTTGAATTAGGCATGCACCAATACCAAAACTAGTTTTGAAATTTTGGTATTGAAGTCTTGGTTTTGATGTGGTTTTGATTTCAGTACTTTAGTATTGATTGGGTTTTGGTTTTGATCGCTTAGTTTCGGTTTTGGGTTTTGGATTTGAAAGTCTTGAAAGTTTTGATTTTAGTTTTGGTTTTGGTTGTTAAAAACAGTCTTATTAGATTTATCTTGAAAGACGAGCAACAGTATTGAAATCATATCAAGACCAAAACCATGTCAAAACCAATACCAAAACTGCCAAAACTTTATCAAAACCTATACTGCAAAACCCAAACTAAATCAAAACCAAATCTTCAAAACCCAAGAGGTTTGGTATTGGTGCATGTCTAAGTTGAATACGTATTGCATTGACAAGCGCATGCATCGATCGACGGTACACTAGGAACGATCGTCAATTGCGAAGTGGAATTGCTTGGATAAAACTGTGCATTGTCAATTCTACTTATACGTATAGATTGTGTATACTGATGATGATAGCAGATCAAAAGTAGAAGGATTCTCCAAAACATTGTCAACATTCAAAAAACCAATTCTAAGATACAAGATACACCGTGGAAAATATACGCACACTTCATTCTTACTCTCTCCTTTTCTTATTTGCTTTTCATTTCCTTACAGAGTGATCAATAATGACACACCATTTTACTTTCTTTCGCCTTCAATGCGTAGTTCTGTCATACTTTGAAGAAGATGACATTAAGTTATACTTCAACTGAAGCAAAAATGATTTTAATGGTTCGATGGAAAACGTAAACAGATATGGCCTCATTGTTCTACTTTATAATTACGCCAGAAGATATTTCAGCCGATTATTTGTAGTAAACCATAAATGATGAATGTTCCGATCAGGCTGAGTAGAAGCGTTGTTAGAAATCCGTACTTGAAATAAGTCCAGAATTGAAAGCGATATTTAAGAGGACTTGCCAATGCCTTTTGAGCGACGATAAGATTGGCCACACTGCCAAACAGAGTCAAATTACCGGCAATTGTTGTAATAAACGCAAGATACAAGATCAAATTGAGATGGTCACCTGTGCGTGGAACTTGTTCAAGAACCAGTAACGTTAGAGGTACGTTAGAGAAAACATTGCTACCAATAAGAATAAATATGTAGAAAAGTAACAAAGAATTTAGATCTTTTAACGTTGCTCGGTCGAGTTTAAGTGCTACCCTAAACAAAATAGGATTCTTTAGAGAAATCAGTTGCATTTGAAACGAAAACATACCATAGCCAATGAGGAATACCAGTCGAATTCAACCCATCGAGCCAAACAAAAAGACCAAAAAAGAGAAGAAGAACATTCCAATCAATTCGTGTCAATATAAAAATCGGAGATCGGCGATTGATTAAAGTATCAGCAACGATGAGTATGATTGCTGCTCCAACTGGTATCAAACCTAGAAATAAAATTTGGATGAAATGAAATTGATCATATTCGTAGAAATATACCAATATCAAAATAAATTTTATCATTTGAGATAAATAATAGAACAATAACGAGAATGAGTAATGCACAAAGAATAATTTTAAAAGGTCGAGAGTGAGATGATTCTAGTGACACTTCGTATTCCTCGGCAAGCTCTTCTAGAGTTGCAAATGATGCAACTGAAACGCATCGATCTACCATCGCAGGTGCCGGTCGCAACGCTCGCATCGACGCTCTTTCCGATGACTCGCTCATCCGTTTCATTCGAAAACTCTCATTAAGCCGAGTCGATCTGGGTGTACTTTGACTAACAACAACTGACGTTTGAACTTGTTCTTCTACTGTATGAACAGCAGTTGTTTCACTCGCCGTTTGCTTAGGCGATGTTCGATTTGATCGAAATCGGTTTAGACGATAATAGAAGAAGAGAAAGAGCAAATTGAGTAGCCAAACAATTAAAGTTGGTAACCATAAATATTCAACACATGTTTTTAATTCCAATCGACTATGATGATCAACAAATGCATTTGATTTCGATGCCATCAACGCCATTTGTGGATTGCCAAAAATCGTCAATGTACTTCCTAAATACAACTAAAAGCATAAAGACCCGATGACATCTTTTGCGCTTACCAATATTCGCTTGAGTAGCTATTGCCAACAGTAACGTATCTAATTCATATTGGTCTCGTTCTTGTTCAATCCATTTCTTCAATATCAATGGTGTGAGTATCACACAAGCAACGTCATTAGTAAATAAAGCTGCGACAATGGAATCGATGATACTCAATCGTAGCAGCCACCAGTGAAATGCCAGTCCAGGTGGGAAAAGCTTGTTCAATAGATAATCAACTAAACGTTCACGTTCGAAATACGACGAAATCACCATCATACCCCAAAGAAGAAAGATCGTTTTTAAATTGTTTGCATCGCCGATAACTTTATAGACATGACTTTGGTCGATGACAGTGGTGGCAACCATCAGAAAAGCGCCGACTAGCACAGCGGCGGTACTTCCCAATGGAAACCGCGAAAATGGGATTAAAACAAACGGTAAAACAAGAGCGAACGTTAAACAGCCAAGAATGATTTGGTATGTATGAGCTATGGAAATCAAAGTGTCAGGAATCGGATCAGTATCGTTTGCCATTGCGATGTGACAACGATAGATCAATCGATCAGTGTGGAAGAAAAATGTTATGAATACTGAGTCCCTTGAATAAACAACTTTTCGTGCTTAAACGGCGAAAAAAATGTAATTTAGTATAAAATAAATCATTCAATTAGGCAATCAAAACGATTTCTTCTATTTTCGACGGTCATAAACGTTAATGTTTATCGACAAATGTGCGATGCTTTTTTTTTCTCTTTCTTTTCTTCATAGACTTCTTTGCCTGAACATCTACGATGGGTACACATATATGGATGATAGGGTGTTAAAGTGCATCATGTATCAATAAAAGATGCTTGACCGAGCGCGATAAGAAGTTCATCATTATCGGATTACAAAAACATCGTAATATTATGTAAAATTGATTGCGTTGTCTTCACTTCCTGTAGACCATAAAAAAATCAACACGTGTCAAAAGAAATGCCAATGGAGTCTTATATTGCCCTCAAGATAATATGAATCTACTAAAGGGTATTAAAAATAAAATACCGAAGATGCACATGATACAAACATCGAAAGGTAAACAATGTTTACTTTACATATTTTATTTCTCTTGTCTTTTTTCCTATGAACAACAAATTGAAATGAAAAATCCTCATAAAGAAACAAAAATAATTCGACATATTCCACAAGTTATGCTAATGAAATGACATTTCTTCATCGTAGTATTGATTCGCTTGTTCACAGAGCCGATCGATGGAACGTAGTTGTGTCCGTGTAAATAATTGTGATTGCATATGGGCAAATTCTGCTAGATGAGTCAAATCCATTGAAGCTGTTCGACGATAAAATTCATATTGATTTCTTTCCTCTTCGCTTAACGATGAATGTGATTCTTGTTGAATAACTGCTAGATGCGTTCGAAGTGCAGCGATACAAAGATGGGGAAATAAGTGTTGCAACTAAAATTAGTCATTAAAAAGAAAACAATCTATTTGGAATCTATTCGATGTGACACCTACCCATTTATTTGATGTTAATAATTGTCGAACTTGTTCATCTTCGTCGTAATCTTTTCCGTACGGAAATAGTTTCAATTGTTTTAGAACAATAAAAGCTCGTTGCTGTTGTCCAGTTCGCAGATAATAATCAACGAAAGCATACGTATCTAATAGCAGAAAATAGTGGTGTTTTTCTTCAACGATTTCAGTATTTGATAGAATTTGCAGTCGTTGAGCTAATTCATAGACAAATGGCAATGGTGTTGATGTTGATGAAGGCATTAATAGACGATCGAGAATAATTTGTGTCATATATTCTGAAGCAAGTCGAATTGAGGGTTCGTATTCATGAGCAAGTTCATAGAGTGCAGATGCAACAAGTAAATGTGATCGGTGATGTTCTTCAATTGATTCCGCAAGTTGCATTAAAATATCGTCTATATCCGAGTCATCAAGGTGCGAGAATAATCGATGTAAAAGACCTGTTATGAACGAAATAGAGTGTGTATCAATTTTTTTACATGAAAACTTTTTCAATGTGATCGTACCTCGTTCAAGTTTCACAGTTTTATTCTCATCTCCATCATCGCCATTCGTAACTATAGCCCATTTTCCATATACAATATGCAAATCATCTAAATTTGTGGTTAAATCAATTAATAATCGACGGAATTCCGTTCCGGCTTCTAAGTGTTCGATCTTAATCAACGCATACGCATAATTAATCAACTCCCAATATCGCCGTTGGTCATGGATTAATTTCTCTCTCAAATACGATTCAATCAGTTTAGGTAGATTCAGTACGGTGCTCGTTTTATTCTGTTGAGAACTGCCTGCGATCATAATCATGCATTCATCGACCGATGATGTTAAACCAAGTAGGTATTTCTCGTTGAAGTAAATTGCTAAGTGAACTGAATGAACTTTGGTCGAAGGAAGTTTAAATAAGAATTCACAAGTAGATTCGAATGCACCGCAGAGAAGTAGAACGCGTGCATAACGGAATGGTTGTTCATATGCTTTGAAATATTCTTCACCAAGATCACGTAGAATCCAACGTTGAAGTCGCGGAATAGTTAATTGAACATGAGTGCGATCCTGAAAAGCGGTTTCGTTGATGATCTGAATCTGTGCTAGTTTTATCCAGAGAAAATCTTCAATACATAATAAAACATCCTCATGGGCATCGACTAAATTCGTTCGATCCAGTATACAAATCACGGCACTAAAAATCGATGATTTTCTTCGCTTGAGAAAGAATTTAAAAGTTCGTCATACCGTTTATAAGGATTTCCTACAAGACTGTATTCAATATTTTGAATATTTGAAGTTTTATTTGATGACATCGAGATATTTGTGACCGCCGTTTGATCTTTTGATAGATAGTTTTCAAGTAAAGTTCGAACATGAGGTAAACTAGAGCAGAAAATACGTGAAGAAATTTATTGCAAAGTATATCCTATTTACTTGGCTTTCTGAATGATTCGTAGAGCCAAATCATTATCACCTGCTCTCAATGCATAGAAAATCAATGGCCATGCTGAAACGCCGTCGACAAGACGATCATCAACAGATTGCAAACCAGAAATCTTCTCGTTCGATGTTATAAATGATAATAAACACCCATATAGATCAATATCATTGTAGGTAATTTCCAATGCTTGACGAAAACTTCGTTCAAGATAGTCACGTGCACAGAGAACGATAGCGCGTTGTGCTTGAAATAGATCTTTTTTGTCATAATCATAATCAAGGACTTCAGACATCCATTCAGCTGCGTGCCACATATCAGCTACTCCCTAATTTCCAATAATAAACGACAGAATAATTTGGAAGAAAAAAAAACTCAGTATAATTGAAAATTACTTGTGTTTCACAATTCTTGGCAACTTGTTTATATTGTACAATCAATTGATCAGCGTCACCTGTACCGTCTGATGTTCTAGTTGAATTGTATCTAATCAGCTACAAATAGGAAAAGATCAGATCTGTACTCAAATCGGTCTCATTCATTTACTGTTTGAGCATATTGCTGTTCGACGGATGTTAGATCAGTAAATACAGATGATTGATTTGATTGAGATATCCAACCCTAGAGAATAAAGAACTGGATGGACTTCTTTGAAAATATCAAACTAACCGATTTGAAGTCAGATGGAGGTGGAGATGTTGTGGAATCATTTAATATTTGTACAGTCTATAATTTCAAAGATGAATCAATGTGTTTATCAAAGTAAACGAACTTTTGTCGATGATGCTGTATCGTACGAAGAAATTGAACGAGGACGAAGATCATCGGCTAATAGACAGTTAATTAAATTTCGTCGTCTTTTCAAACTATCATCAAAGATTTCTTCCCAGTAATCAGTGTCAGCTTGAGTTAACGACTATGAGGAACAAAAAGTCAATTATATGATGTTCTTGATTTGAAAAGAATGAATCATTACTTGTTGGGTTAAATATTCAAATAGTTCATCATTAAAACTTGCTCTTTCACTTTTCAAGTGTGCATCTAATTCTGTTTCATTGTTAACTTTAGCTACTCGATTTGTAGGTTTTACTGTGTACGACGAAGTTGATGATGTTGTTTCGATTGCTGCTAACTTCTTTTCAATGCTTGTTAAATTGAAAGAAGCTGATGGATTCGAAACAAACATTTAGAACAATATCGTTCAAGTATTTTATTTCAGTATTAATCTTTAAAAAAAAAGTTCTTCACCTCAATATTCTGATTGGCCCGTCTATCAATGAATCAACAATGAGCGCTGTATGCAACAATTGCATTGTCTGAAATATCTACGAGATTAATAAGATATTCTAATAAAATACAATTCAGCAAATGAATAATTTATATGCAAAGAAATTTTATACGATCTTTTCTCTATTGGTCAAACATTGATGTACAGAGAAACAAATCAATCAATCAACATATTCTGGGTCTTCTTTATCATTATTTGTTTCTATCTGTCCGATTGACGTAATAAGGAGATAATACGAATTTTGTTTCTGTATGTGTATGTAATTGTTTTCAGATTATTTCCCGTGTCAGATCTGATCAAATTAGCGAAACATGTCAGTTGTACCAAATAAGAAATGTGGCCGTTGCGAAAAAATTGTCTATCCAACAGAAGAAATCAAATGCCTCGATAAAGTAAATAATCACATTTTTCTCCTATTCGGATATTCTTCACTTTTCTCTGTCGTTTTGACATTAGACAAGATAGTACATCACGTATGTATTCATCATCTCTAATCAGTTTTTCCCTTTATCTACGAGCCCATCGCATAGCACGATTCTTTTCACACGCTATCATAACGCTTATGCTTCACATTATTCTATTTCTAACTGTTTGCTTATTTTAGTACTGGCATAAAGGCTGTTTGAAATGCACAGTGTGCGGAATGACCCTCAATGTGAAAAACCTGAAAGGTTACGAAAAGATGCCATATTGTCATGCGTAAGAACTTCTTTAATATGTCATTGTTTCTATTCTAAATGAAAGCTTATTCAGACATTATCCTCAACCAAAACCAACTGTTGTCGTTGATAATCCTGAAATGCAACGTATTCGGTTATTAACTGATATTCAAAGCAATGTAAGATATTTTGTTTCGGAGTATGGAACGTACATGATTAGCGTTTGTTCAGGCAAAATATCATGAAGATTTCAACAAAAGTAAAGGAAAATTTACAGTCGTAGCTGATGATCCTGCTTTAACACGAGCCAAAGAACAACAACGTATAGTTAGTCAAGCAGAATATACTGGCAAACGAAAAGATAATAACTCACAAATAATCTCTAATAGTAAATGAGAAATGATTCGACTGTTTTTGGTTAAAGATTTCGTTTCCTGTAGACAACAATGGTTCAATGTCGAAATATAATTCATCGGAATTAAGAGTCGGACGTGGTAATTGAAAATACTTCTCAGTTTTCTATCATTTTTTTCTCGACATTATAGTTGCTGATTATGATCCAATCAATGATGATCGTGGCTCCTTGTCACGTGGTTATGAACCAACATCGAAAGCTATGCAAAATACCAGTATGTTTACTTTGTTTTTCGAAAGACGTCCTCATCATATCTTGCACCTAGAATACGATACGAACCAAAACAATAATTACAAATCCGACAATGGCAATCATAACGATACTCAATCTACATTGGTAAAGAAAGAGTTTTCCGAAACAGAAAGCTGTGACAAAGAAATTTGACGTATATTTAGATGAAAGTTCGTGCACTTTATTCGTATACAGCCGCTGAATCGGATGAAATCAGTTTTGCGGAGGGTGACACCATCATCGAATGTGAACATATTGATGCTGGTTGGATGTTAGGACGTCATCCTCGAACGGGCAAACAAGGTTTACTTCCATCAAATTACGTTGAAATCATCGGTTGAGAATCAATTCTTCATTGTTATGTTTTCCTATTCTCTTTTTCTCATCGAGAAGATCTTCTTGTGAATATATCTATACATAAAAATTGTTTTTATGCTATGACATTCTTCTACTCTTATCCATTTGTTATCTCTCTTTTGCCGTGCGTGTGTGTGTGTGTGCTGTTACAGTTCAGGCGAGAACTCTTAGAGATGAACAAGGTGTTATGTACTTTTTTGTTCAAAACCAGCCAAACCTACTTAATAAAATTGAATAGTTATTCTTCTATTGTATGTCAATGTGGCCATTGGGAAAATCATGGTTGATAACGATAAAATTTATTGACATTGAATCATTCGATAGATTACATATACGTGCGAAATGATAGTCATTAATGATGATGCCGACTTCTCGATTGGTAGCGCTTCTTTATCCGAATGAAACTTGTGCATATCGGAAAGTCCGTCAGTTGATTTCATCGAATCGACATTTTTCTCCGAATATTTGTGATGAATTTGGTTGCAATTTTCTTATGTATTGTCTTCGTTTTCAATATCATCGATTGCTTCATTTCTTGTTGGATGAAGTCTCACTTGATTTGGATTTTTCGGCAAAAGATCAACAAGGGAATACCATTCTTCATTATGCAATCATTTACAGCGAAGGAAATCTTGAAACTATTGATAGATTAATCGGAAAGTACGAAGAATTTTACGTTGAAATCGATCAAAGAAATGCTCTTGGATTCACACCATTACTTTTCGGTAAAAACGATTTCTTTTTCAAAAAATCACACACGATTCACAAATAATTCTAGCCGCTTTTTGTGCTCGATACGATCTCGTTCATCTCTTCTTAATCAAAACTAAATCGTCGCCATTTGTTCGCGACTATGTTCAATACAAGAACTTATTCGAGTACATCCAACACGATATCATAAAGAAGAAGCATGACAATGGCAAAACCATTTCAGACATCTTTCAACACTCATCCAACTTTTTCGAGAATCTCTTCCCCGAAATGACGCAAACTGAATTAGAAAGATTACGTTGTTTACTAAAAAAGCGATTCTATTTCCAATCTTTACCATTGGATCTATTACAGTTAGTAAATCAACGTTATTCGCAAATTAAAGTCAATCAAACATTCAAAATTTCGAAAACAAGTCATGAACAAAACAACTCGAAGATATCTATTCATCGTATTCTACAGTTATATGATCCAAATCCACGACCGAAAATTCTACCACCACTCTCGCCACAAGCTTCGAACAAACCGATGAAATTCAAGCAGTTAGGGACTAAAATAACCAAATTAAATGCTTTCGCTCGATCTTCAATAAGAAAAAAGTCTTCAGCATAAATATATCTTCCAGTTAGTTTCCTTTAGAAATAAAGTACAAAGTCGCTCAACTATAAATGACGAGGTCTAAATTAAACGAGAAGATTTCCAAGAGAATATACTTAAACATGTTACCCTCGTTTTCATAACTGTGTGTATAAGTATAGTTCTTAATTACGAAGAATATGTAAGAAAAGTTCGATGGAGATAGTCATTTCTTGAACGTTAAACACAATTATATAGTTCCTTTCGATCGTATGTAATAACATTAGAATGATAGTAATCATCGTATGCTTTGTATCTATTAAAAAGAGATTGTTTCCGTTTTTGTCTTACAAATCAGAAAAGAAATAGCAAAGAATCGGTTGTTTGCTCGTCAGTACATCTTATATGAATGAATGGATTATCGAACGGGTCGGTTCGTTTGGAACACTGTCGAATACAAATGTTCTTCGATTGTTCGTCGCGCGAAGAAAGTGATTCCAAACGATTTTCATGTTTTGCACTCAGATGTCGATTGGTGCAAATTGCCTGTTTTTATTAAGTAATTAATAACATTTGTAAAAGACGAGATGATTCGAACATATGCGCGGAAACTCATTAAATCAGTATGATGTCTTATTAATAATCATTATTCACGATTCAAGGTAAACTTTGTCTGATTGATATGTAAAAGTTAGACTAACAAATCAAGAGATCTATCATGAACGATGAAATAAACAAATCGGAAAGTTTGCCTGTCACGAATTGATATAGGAAAACAATGTGAGATTCTTATCTATGTCAAACATATCCAAACTTTCGATCGTAGAATGTTATTTACTTATCTGCTTTATCCATTAGCAAATCATCTGCTACTCGAATAACCACCTGGAAAACAGCTTTGACAATGGCTAAAGCTTGTATGACATTCTATTTCTTGACAATTAGGAAGATATTCTTTGTACAAAGCTTTAGTATCTGACAGCGCAGATTTTGATTGTCCATTGATAAGAATTATTTCTTGGTTTGCTTTTCTCCCTCGATGAAACATTCACTATAAGGTTTTATTACACAAAAGCAACCGGTTGGATCGTAAGCGGCGACAAACGGTAAAATTCTATCTGTCACATAACATTTGTTGCCATAGTTTGTCGGAAAATAAAGAATTTATACATTGGTCTGAATTTATTCACACCTTGTTATACTAACAGAATTAGAAAAGCATGTTTTTTTTTGTAGAAACATCCAATTAGCATATTGACGTATTTGGTTTAGCTTTGTCCTCTGCCT